>CM069158.1:26189842-26309842 GCA_035221665.1 Okamejei kenojei | reverse complement strand
TATGATCTGACCTGATAGCAATCTAAACAAAACTTTTCATCGTATGTCAGTACACGTGACAATAATAAACCAAAACCACTAATGTCACTTGCACTACTACAATAATCCTACACATTTTGTTTGCTATTTAATTATGTTTAGTAACCAACCAATTACTAGCAGATTTGTCATCTACATCAATGATTTGGATGAGAAGATTTGCAGATAGTGAAGATGCGAACATTTGCGGCAGGATCTTGATCGATTGGCCAAGTGGGCTGAAGAATGGTTGGTGGAATTTAGTACAAAGAAATGTGAGGTGTTGCATTTTAGGAAGTCTAGCATGGGCAGGACAGCGAATGGTAGGGCTCTGGGGAGTGTTGTAGAGCAGAGGGATCTAGGAGTACAGGTGCATGGTTCATTGAAGATCGAGTCGCAGGTAGGCAAGGTGGTCAAAAAGGCTTTTGGCACATTGGCTTTCGTCAGTCAGAGTATTGAGTATAGAAGTTGGGAGATCATGTTGGAGTTGTATAAGACGTTGGCGAGACTGCATTTAGAGTATTGTGTTCAATTCTGGGCACCGTGTTGTAGGAAAGATGTTGTCAAGCTGGAAAGGGTACAGAGAATATTTACGAGGATGTTGCCAGGACTAGAGGGTCTGAGCTATAGGGTGAGGATGAGAGATTAACCATCATTATAATGTTACTTTTTTATTGCATACACATTTTGTCTTCGTTTTTAGTGACTGAATTTCCCATTATATTCTTTATCAAATAATCACTGATTCATCTAGCATGAAAACAAGCCCTTCAGTCCATCTAGTCCATACTGACCCATCAAGCACCCGTCTACACTAATCCCGTTTTAGTCTCCCCACGTCCCTCATCTCCTGCCTGATTTTACCCCTCACCCGCATACCAGGGGTAATTTACAGCAGGGGTAATTTACCCTAACGGGAGGTGCATCGTTGGGATGTGGGAGGAAACCGGTGCATCCGGATGAAACCCAAGTGCCCACAGGGAGAACATGCAAACTCCACATAGACAGCACCCGAGGTAAGGATTGAACCAGCATCACTGGAGAAGCTCTACTGTGCTGCCCATAAAAAATGGATATTAAGAAAAATTGTATTCATCAAGAGAATTTCTAAGCCCAATATATCCTTATATGAGAAGAACTTAAAATAGCTTATCCTTGTGAACCGTGTTGTAATATTTTCAACGTTATAGCATTTACTAACTTCACTGCACTCAAAAAGATCAATAATATCAACAAAATAGACGTCTGATAAAAAGACAAGACAGTCGGTTATTAGTGATGAGACATTAAAACAAATCAACAAACAGCCATTTGGAAACAGTCTTGAAGAGTCAATTGGTCAAACATAGGGAGTTTTTGTGAATTCTTCCTCATGGATATTTTATTAGAATTGGTTTTGAGGTGTGAATTGCAGACTTATTTTTTAACCAAGCTCCATAGAATCATGCACTATTGCATTTTGAACTCTTCTCCACTTTGATGGAAGTTTAGTGAAATGGTATCTTGTTGTACAAAGGTTTTATTGGAAGATTAAATCTGTATGTCACAACTATGTCATGTCATGATAGGAATAGATCAGGTAGATGCACAGGCGCGTGCCCAGAGTAGGACAATCGAGGACCAGAGGACATAGGTTTAAAGTGAAGGGGGAAAGATTTAATAAGAATCCGAGGGGTAATTTTTTCACACAAAGGGTGTTGGGTGTATGGAAAGAACTGCGTGAAGCGGTAGTTGAAGCAGGGAATGTCGCAACGTTTAAGAAACAGTTATACAGAAATATGGCTGTTTGGATGGATATGAACCTAATACAGGCAGATGGGACTAGTGTAGCTTGGACATGTTGGCCACTGCGGGCAAGATGGGCCAAAGGGCCTGGTTCCAAGCTGTATGACTCTATGACTGTGGGTGTTTGCAGTAATTGTATATATTTTTTATATATAAATATAATGCTTTAAGACTTAAAGTTTGTATTATTTATTACAACATAATCACAACATAAAAAGTGGGCAAGAAAGTTTTATAAATCTATAATATTTGCACCCTAATGTGGAATCTTTTGCCAGCTATTTTGCTTACATAGAACATAAATTGTTGAATGAGCTCAAAAGCCCGACTCACTGAGTAACCAGTATTTTGTGTTTTACACAGAATTCCAGCATCCGTAGTTCTTTGTGCCTCTACTTTGTTTAAATCATGGGTGCTGGTTCGCTGATGCTATTGTCTAAGAGCTCTCCATTTGTGCCATAGAGTTACAGAGTCATACAGCACTGAAACAGGCCCTTTGGCACAACATGTCCATGCATCGAAGCTAGACTTTGGCACATATCCCTTGAAATACTTCCTATCTTCAGCTTTATGGGATTTCAGTTAGGCTGCATTTGGAGTATTACATGCTGTCCATTACAGGAAGGATATGGAGGCTTTGGAAAGGGTGCAGAGGGCGCTTACTAGAATGATGTGCAGGAAAGAACTGCAGATGCTAGTTTAAATCGAAGGTAGACAAAATGCTGGAGTAACTCAGCAGGACAGGCAGCATATGAAGCCTGACGTAGGGGGTATTAGCTACAAGGATGGACAGACTTGGATTGTTTTCTCTGGAATGCTGGAGGTTATGGAATTATAAGATGCATAAGTAGGATAGACAGACAGAAACTTATTCCCAGGATAGAAAAATTAAACACCAGATGGCATTGCTTCAAGGTGAGAGGGGCACGGTTTAAAAGGGGATGTGCAGGACTATTTTTTTACACAGAGAGTGGTGGGTGCCTGGAACATGCTGCGGTGGAAGCAAATATGACAGTGGCATTTATGAGACTTTTGGATAGGTACACGGATCTGCAGGGAATCGGAGGGATATGGATTAGTGCAGGCAGATAAAAGATGGTCTTGGCATCGTGTTCAGCACAGACATTGTGTTCCGAAGAGCCTGTTCTAGTGCAGTAAGTTTTAAGTTCTGTTTTTTGTTCTATGTTCTATCCAAACCTTTCCTACCAAATAAACTGACCATTACTTTGGAACAAGTCTGGAAGTGAAAAGATAAAAGCTCCAACTTAGTTTGGTGGCCGAATGAAAAGATGGGTGGTGCAGTGGTAGAGTTGCTGCTTTACAGCACTTGCAGTGCATGAGACCCGGGTTCGGTCCTGACTACGAGTGCTGTCTGTACGTTCTCCCCGTGACCGCACGGGTTTTCTCCGAGATCTTCAGTTTAGAAGATAGACAATATACAATAGGTGCAGGAGTAGGCCATCCGGCCCTTCGAGCCAGTACCGCCATTCAATGTGATCATGGCTGATCGTCCCCAATCAGTACCCCGTTCTTGTCTTCTCCCCATATCCCTTGACCACTATCTTTAAAAGCCCTATCTAGCTCTCTCTTAACAGTATCCAGAGAACCGGCCTCCACCGCCCTCTGAGGCAGAGAATTCAACAGACTCACAACGCTCTGTGAGAAAAAGTGTTTCCTCGTCTCCGTTCTAAATGGCTTACCCCTTATTCTTAAACTGTGGCCCCTGGTTCTGGACTCCCCCAACATCTGGAACATGTTTCCTGCCTCCAGCGTGTCCAAACCCTTAACAATCTTATATGTTTCAATAAGATCCCCTCTCATCCGTCTAAACTTCAGAGTGTACAAGCCCAGCCGCTCCATTCTCTCAGCATATGACAGTCCCGCCATCCCGGGAATTAACCTTGTAAACATATGCTGCACTCCCTCAATAGCAAGAATGTCCTTCCTCAAATTAGGGAACCAAAACTGCACACGGTACTCCAGGTGTGGTCTCACTAGGGCCCTGTACAACTGCAGAAGGACCTCTTTGCTCCTATACTCGACTCCTCTTCTTATAAAGGCCAACATGCCATTCGCTTTCTTCACTGCCTGCTTTCCTCCCACACTTCAAAGACGTACAAGTTTGTAGGTTAATTGGCTCGGTTTAAATGTAAAAACTGTCCCTCGTGTTTGTTGGAACGTGTTAGTGTGCGGGGATCGCTGGTTGGTGCTAGGACTCGGTAGGCCGAAAGGCCTGTTTCCGCACTGTGTCTCTAAACTAAACTAAACTAAACAAACCTATCCTACCAAATAAACTGACCATCACCTTGGAACAAATAGTCTGGAAGTGAGTAGATAAAAGGTCCAACTTAATTTTGGTGGCGGAATGAAAAGATAACAGCAAGTTACCCCGCTGTAAGTGCTCATTCTGTAGGCTAATCCTCAAGATCTATTGGAAACGGCACAGTGTTCCTCTTTCACAGCTGAAGGTAGCCGTGCGGTGATGTATATTTCCTGCAGGGCAATAAAGGAATGAAACAGGGATAAAACAAATTGATTTGTTGAGGAACAATTTTCTAATTACCCATACACTTTACAATGCCACAGGATGTGATTCTGGATAATTTAAACTTCAGCAGGAAGGTATAATCATGGCACAATTAATTGGAATTTATAGCTAGATTTAGGGTTAGGTTTAGATTTATTGTTGTCAGGTGTACTGAGGTACAGTAAAAAGCTCTGTTTTGCATGTTATTCACACAGATCAGATAATACTGTGCATAAATACAATCGACAAACTCAAGTACAACATGTAGTGCAAAGGGGAAGATACAGAGTGCAGAATAAAGTTCTCAACATTGTAAACGCATCAGCTCCATAGACAAAGTCTAATGTGCGCAATGGAGTAGAGGTGGCCCTGCTTAAGGAAGGCTCGTTTGGAAATCTGATAACAGAGGGGAAAAAGCTGTTCCTGAGGCTGGTGGTGCGCAGTTTCAATCTTCTGTACCTGCTGCCAGATAGGAGCAGGGAGAAGAAGGAATGGCTGGGTTGGGGCAAGTCTTTGATATTATGGGTGCTTTTCCAAGGCAGTGTGAAGGGTAGATGATTGGAAGTCTGGTCTGTGTGATGGACTGGGCTACATCTACAACTCTCTACAAGTTCTTGCAGTCTTGGGCAGAGCTGTTCCCAAAACAAGCTGTGATGTAACCCAACGGTATGTTTTTCTAAGGTGCATCTATAGACGTTTGTAAGAGTCATTGGAGTCACGCCAAATTTCCTTCATCTCCTCGGGAAGAAGAGGCATTGGTGTGCCCTCTTGACTGTCGCTTCAATGTTAGGATAGACCCAACAAGCTGGAGTAACTCAGCAGGTCGCGGAGCATCTCTGGATAAAAGGAATAGGCGGCGTTTCAGTCTGAAGAAGGGTCTAGACCCAAAACGTCACCTATTCCTTTTGTCCAGATATGCTGCCTGACCCGCTGAGTTCCTCCAGCTTTTTGTGTCTATCTTCGGCTTAAACCAGCTTCTGCAGTTGCATCCTACACATGTCGCTTCAATGTGGTTTGGTTCACAATATCAAGGTGTTTCAGCTCAGAGCGCTGAGCACCCAATTAGAAAATGTTGAACTCAAGTCTATTTGTTCAAATTCACCTCCCTTGGACAGCAGTTCTCAAGGAGGATGGGAGAACGAGAAATAATTGGTCATGGAGAGAGACCCTTCAGCCCACCAAGACCACACTAAGCATCAATCATCCGTTCACACTAGTTCTGTGTTATCTCACTTTCTCATCCACTCCCTACACACTAGGGGGCAATTCTACAGAGACCAGTTAACCTATAAACCCGCTCGTCTTTGGGATGTGGGAGGAGACCGGAGCACCCGGAGTGAGCCCACGGGGTCACGGGGAGAACGTGAAAACTCCGCACAGACAACACCCGAGGTCAGGATCGAACCCGGGTCCCTGGCGATGTGAGGCGGTGGCTCTACCGTCCGCGCCACTGTGCCGCCTATGAGTGAAGTAGAGCTGGTGCATGATGGGGACAGATTTCAGGTTGGAACTACGAGGGGTGAAGAGCAAAGAATGAGACGAAAAAAAAATCAAAAAATCAATTCACGAAATTAGGACAATAATGTGGACAGAAAATGTTTGTCTCATCATATGCGACTCACCAGAGATTTGAGTCTGTTGTGTCATTTGTTCACTATGAAAGCAGTGAAGTGTATCGGGATAATGATTGCACCATGCGCCCTAAAGGCTCATTCTAAAGTGCTTTAAAAGTCAGCAGCTGACAATGATGGTGGAGGAGCCAGTGCTGTAGGCACAGACTGACCTTGGCTCCTCATGTATGGAAGTGCATTTATAACAGAAAGTGTGCCAAGTCTGTCACTCAATATCTGACTTTTATCCATTATGGGCTGTCCTATTTGTAATAACCTTTCAGACTCCCTGTACTTCAGAAACAGAAAATAACAGCTCTGGAAAGGATGACTGTTCACTATTGGGGAAAATCAATTGTTGTTAAATTAGTTAATTCCTTGAAGCTGAGTCAGTTGCGACAACTGGCCATTTCTGCACTGAAATCTCCCTCTGTGATCCTTCTCGGGGGAATTGTATGTTTGTTTGTGTGTGTATATGTGTCTGTTTATGTTTGTTTGAGTGTGTATGTAAGTGGTTGTGTGTATATGTGCATGCATATGTGTATGTTTCTGTGTGTAAATGTGTGTGCATGTATTTATGTGTATATGTGTGTGCAGGTGCATGTTTCTGTGTGGTTGTGTGTGTGTACGCATATTAATTGTAAATGATTACCTTCAGATCTGTGCACACTCAAAGTAGTGTTAGGAGATTAGTTCATATCTCTATACTACATCCAAAAGGGACAGATTATTAGCCACTGAGATGGTATATTTTGACCTGAAGCTGTGCCAAATACACTGCCTGCATGTGATTAAGTAGAATCAACTTGTCAAGGTAATACATAGAGTCACACAACATGGAAATAGGTCCTTCATCCCAACTTGTCCATGCTGACCCAAACACCCCATCAAAGCTAATCAAATTTGCCCACATTTGGACCATATACTTCTAAACCTTTGCTAGCCACGTACTTGTCCAAGTATCTTTTAAATGTTGCTATTGCACCTGCCTCAATTATCTCCTCTGGCAAATCATTCCGTATGCCCATCACCCTCTGAGTGAAAAATATGCCGCTCAGTTTCCTATTAACTCTCATCCCTCTCACAGTATATCTTGTCCCTATAAGATTGCCCATCATTCTTGTGCGCTCCAAGGTCCTAGTCTGCTCAAGCTCTCCCTGCAGCTCAGGCCCTCGAGTCCTGGCAACATCCTCATTAATCTCCGCGCTCTTTCCAGGTTGACAACATCTTTCCTGTAACATGGTGCTGAAGAACCGAACGCAATGCTCTAAATGTGGCCTCAACAACTTCTTATACAACTGCAAGACTTCTCTGCTAGTGATCAATGCAGCGGTATTAAGGGAAGATTTCTCTCTGCTCCTGAGTAGGTTATGGCTATGTGGTGACTGCATTGCAGCCTAATCGATCTCATTGAATAATAAACTGAAAAGATGCTGAGCTGATTATAGTAATCAATGGAATATTAGTTGGACTAGCTTCTACCATTAAGAACTTGTTGGGTTTCAATGATATTTGGAGCAGAAATAAAAATAACAGACATGGCTGCAAGAGGGCCAGGGCTGGGAACTGAATATTCAAGGGTATACCTCCTATCGAAAAGACAGACAGGTGGGCAGAGGGGGTGGGGTTGCTCAGTTGGTGAGGAATGAAATTCAGTCCCTTGCAAGGGGTGACATTGAAACAGGAGATGTGGAGTCAGTATGGATAGAACTAAGGAATTGTAAGGGTAAAAATACCCTAATGGGACTAATCTACAGGCCCCCAAACAGTAGCCTGGACATAGGGTGCAAGTTGAATCAGGAGTTAAAATTGGCCTGTAGCAAAAGTAATGCTGTGGTTGTATGGGAGATTTCAACATGCAGGTAGGGAAAATCAGGTTGGTACTGGACCCCAGGAAAGGGACTTTGTAGCGTGCCTTCGCGATGGATTCTTAGAACAGCTTGTATTGGAGTCTACCAGAGAGAAGGCAATTCTGGATTTAGTGTTATGTAATGAACCGGATTTGATAAAGGACATTAGGAGGTAGTGACCATAACATGGTCAGGTTTAATCTACAATTGGAGAGGGAGAAGGGTAGATCGGAGGTGTCAGTGTTACAGTTGAATAAAGGGGGCTATGGGGCCATGAGGGAGGAGCTGGCCAAAGTTGACTGGAAAGATACACTAGCTGGGATGACAGTGGAACAAAAATGGCAGGTAGTTCTAGGAATAATACAGAAGATGCAGGATCAGTTCGTTCCAAGGAGGAAGAAAGATTCCAAGGGGAGAAAGGGGCGACCATGGCTGACAAGGGATGTCAGGGACAGTATAAAATTAAAGCAAAGAAGTACAACGTGGCAAAGATGAGCGAGAGGATTGGGTAATGTTTAAAGAACAGAAGATAACCAAAAAGACAATATGGGGAGAAAAGATGAGGTACGAAGGTAAGCTAGCCAAGAATATAAAGCAGGATAGTAAAAGCTTCTTTAGGGATGTGAAGAGAAACAAATTAGTTAAGACCAAAGTTGGATCCTTGAAGACCGAAAAAGGTGAATTTATTATGGGGAACAAGGAAATGGCAGATGAGTTGAACAGGTACTTTGGGTCTGTCTTCACTAAGGAGGACACAAACAATCTTCCTGATACTGAGAACTGAGAAATGGGAAAGATGTAGCAACTGAAAAATGGGAAAGGTGTAGCAACACTTATATAGACCGCCTAATGGGGAGCGAGAATTGGAAGAGCAAATATGTAAGGAGATAGCAGATATTAGTAGTAAGCACAAGGTAGTGATTGTGGGAGATTTCAATTTTCCACACATAGACTGGGAAACACATTCTGCAAAAGGGCTGGATGGTTTGGAGTTTGTAAAATGTGTGCAGGATAGTTTTTTGCAGCAATATATAGAGGTACCTACTAGAGAAGGGGCAGTGCTGGACCTGTTAGGAAATGAGACAGGTCAGGTGACGGAGGGAGGTATGTGTTGGGGAGCACTTCGGGTCCAGTGATCACAATGCCATTAGTTTTAATATAATTATGGAGAAGGTCAGAACTGGACCAAGGGTTGAGATTTTTGATTGGAGAAAGGCTAACTTTGAGGAGATGCAAAAGGATTTATAAGGAGTGAATTGGGACATTTTGTTTTATGGGAAGGATATAATAGAGAAATGGTGGACATTTAAAGGTGACATTTTAAGAGTACAGAATCTTTATGTCCCTGTTCGGTTGAAAGGAAAGAGTAATAATTGTAGAGCCATGGCTTTCAAGGGAAATTGGACACTTGGTTTGGAAAAAGGGAGAAATCTACAATAATTATAGGCAGCATGGAGTAAATGATGTGCTTGAGGAGTATAAAGAATGTAAAAAGAATCTTAAGAAATAAATTAGAAAAACTAAAAGAAGATATGAGGTTGCTTTGGCAAGTAAGATGAAAGTAAATCCAAAGGGTTTCTACAGCTATATTAATAGCAAAAGGATAACGAGTGATAAAATTGGTCCATTAGAGTCAGAGTGGACAGCCAAAAGAGATGGGGGAGATATTGAACAATTTATTTTCTTCGGTATTCACCAATGGAGAAGGATATTGAATTATGTGAGGTAGGGTAGCTATGGAAACTATGAGGATCAAAGAAGAGGAAGTACTGACACTTTTGAAAGATATAAAGTGGATAAGTCTCCAGGTCCTGACAGGATATTCCCTAGGACATTGGGGGAAGTTAGTGTAGAAATAGCAGGGGCTCTGACAGAAATATTTTAAATGTCATTATAAACGGGAATGGTGCCGTTTTGGCGTACTGGGCATGTTGTTCCATTGTTTAAAAAGGGTTCTAAGAGTAAACCTAGCAATTATAGACCTGTTAGTTTGACGTCGGTGGTGGGCAAATTAATGGAAAGGATACTTAGAGATAATATATATAATCATTTGGATAAACAGGGTCTGATTAGGAACAGTCAACATGTATTTGTGCCTGGAAGGTCATGTTTGACTAATCTTCTTGAATTTTTGAAGAGGTTACTAGGGAAATTGATGAGGGTAAAGCGGTGGATGTTGTCTATATGGACTTCAGTAAGGCCTTTGACAAGGTTCCTAATGGAAGGTTGGTTAAGAAGGTTCAATTGTTGGATATTAATAGTTGACTAGCAAGATGGATTCAACAGTGGCTGAATGGGAGATACCAGAGAATAATGGTGGATAACTGTTTGTCAGGTTAGAGGCCGGTGACTAATGGGGTGCCTCAGGGGATCTGTGTTGGGTCCACTGTTGTTTGTCATATACATCAATGATCTCGATGATGGTGTGGTAAATTGGATTAGTAAGCATGCAGATGATACAAAGATAGGTGGTGTTGTGAATAATGAAGTAGATTTTCAGAGTCTACAGAGAGATTTAGGCCATTTGGAAGAATGGGCTGAAAGATGGCAGATGGAGTTTAATGCTGATAAGCGTGAGGTGCTATATCTTGGCAGGACAAATCAAAATAGGACATACATGGTAAATGGTAGCGAATTGAGGAATGCAGTTGAACAGAGGGATCTAGGAATAACTGTGCATAATTCCCTGAAAGTGAAATCTCATGTAGATAGGGTGGTAAAGAAAGCTTTTGGTGTGCTGTCCTTTATAAATCAGAGCATTGACTATAGAAGTTGGGATGTAATGTTAAAATTGTACAAGGCATTGGTGAGGCCAATTCTGGAGTATGGTGTACAATTTTGGTCGCCAAATTATAGGAAAGATGTCAACAAAATAAAGAGAGTACAGAGGAGATTTACTAGAATGTTGCCTGGGTTTCAGCACCTAAGTTACAGAGAAAGGTTGAACAAGATAGGTCTGTATTCTTTGGAGCGCAGAAGGTTAAGGGGAGACTTGATAGAGATCTTTAAAATTATGAGAGGGATAGACAGAGTTGACGTGGATAAGCTTTTTCCATTGAGAGTAGGGAAAATTCAAACAAGAGGACATAATTTGAGAATTAAGGGACAAATGTTTAGTGGTAACATGAGGGGGAACTTCTTTACTCAGAGAGTGGTAGTTGTGTGGAATGAGTTTCCAGTGGAAGTGGTGGAGGCAGGTTCAATTTTATCATTTAAAAATAAATTGGATAGGTATATGGACGGGAAAGGAATGGAGGTTTATGGTCTGAGTGCAGGTAGATGGGACTAGGTGAGAGACTAGAAGCGCTGAGATGGCCTGTGTCCGTGCTGTAATTGTTATTTGGTTATAATGTTATATAGTAGTGGCCAGAAGATCTGGGGTGACGGAGGAACTGAAGGAAATCCACATCAGGCAGGAAATGGTGTTGGATAGACTGATGGGACTGAAGGCTGATAAATTCCCAGGGCCTGATGGCCTGCATTCCAGGGTACTTAAGGAAGTGGCTCTAGAAATCGTGGATACATTGGTGATCATTTCCCAATGTTCTATAGACTCAGGATCAGTTCCTGTGGATTGGAGGGTAGCTAATGTTATCCCACTTTTTAAGAAAGGCGGGAGAGAGAAAACAAGGAATTATAGACCAGTTAGCCTGACATCGGTGGTGGGGAAGATGCTGGAGTCAATTATAAAAGACGAAATAGCCGAACATTTGGATAGCAGTAACAGGATCGGTCCGTGTCAGCATGGATTTACAAAGGGGAAATCATGCTTGACGAATCTTCTGGAATTTTTTGAAGATGTAACTAATGAAATGGACAAGGGAGAGTCAGTGGATGTAGTGTACCTGGACTTTCAGAAAGCATTTGATTAGGTCCCACATTGGAGATTAATGGGCAAAATTAGGGCACTTGGTATTAGGGGTAGAGTGCTGACATGGATAGAGAAGTGGTTGACAGACAGGAAACGTTGGCAGACAACAAAGAGTTGGGATTAACAGGTCCCTTTCAGAATGGCAGGCAGTGACTTGCGTGGGACCAAGGCTCGGTGCTGGGACCGCAGCTATTTACAATGTACATCAATGATTTGGATGAAGGGATTCAAAGTAACATTAGCAAATTTGCAGATGACACAAAGCAGGGTGGCAGTGTGAACTGTGAGGAGGATGCTATGCGAATGCAGGGTGACTTGGACAGGTTGAGGGAGTGGGCAGATGCATGGCAGATGAAGTTTAATGCGGATAAATGTGAGGTTATCCACTTTGGTAGCAAAAACAGGAAGGCAGATTACTATCTAAATGGCGTCAAGTTGGGAAAGGGGAAGTACAACGGGATCTGGGGGTCCTTGTTCATCCGTCTATGAAAGTAGGCATGCTGGTACAGCAGGCAGTGAAGAAAGCGAATGGCATGTTGGTTTTATTATAAGAGGAATTGAATATTGGAGCAAAGAGGACCTTCTGCAGTTGTACAGAGCTCTAGTGAGACCACACCTGGAGTATTATGTGCAGTTTTGATCCCCTAATTTGAGGAAGGATATTCTTGCTATTGAGGGAGTGCAGCGTAGGTTTACAAGGTTACTTCCCGGAATGGCGGGATTGTCATATGCTGAGAGAATGGAGCAGCTGGGCTTGTACACTCTGGAGTTTAGAACCATATAAGATTGTTAAGGGTTTGGACACACTAGAGGCAGGAAATATGTTCCCGATGTTGGTGGAGTCCAGAACCAGGGGCCACAGTTTAAGAATAAGGAGTAAGCCATTTAGAACGAAGATGAGGAAACACTTTTTCTCACAGAGAGTGGTGAGTCTGTGGAATTCTCTGCCTCAGAGGGGGGTGGAGGCAGGTTTTCTGGATGCTTTCAAGAGAGAGCTAGATAGGGCTCTTAAAATAGCGAAGTCAGGGGATATGGGGAGAAGGCAGGAACGGGGTACTGATTGGGGATGATCAGCCATGACCACATTGAATGGCGGTGCTGGATCGAAGGGCTGAATGGCCTACTCCTGCACCTATACTGTTGTCTATTGTATATTGTATATTATCTATTGCCATAGCTTTTCCATACTTCATTCATGGCAACGATATATATTGACGTCCTTTCAGGGAGATCAGGGGGCAGATAAACAGTCGGCAGTGCGGCAAAAAGAAGACACAGAGTGCTGGAGTAACGCAGCGAGTCGGGCATCATCACAGGAGAAGACGTGTAGGTGACGTTTCAGGTCAGGAAGCATCGTCAAGATGGGTAGGTGACGTTTCAAGTTGGGACCCTTCTTCAGACTGATTGTTGGGGGTGGGGGTGGGAGAAAGTTGGAAGGGAGGAGGGGCAGGACAAAGTGCGGCAGGTAATCGACAAGGTTTTTCTTTTGGTGGGCAGGTGGTTGGAAGAAAGGCGAGAGATTAGATCAAAGGGTGTGAGACGGACAGATTGAAGTGTTGCGAATTGTGCAGTCAGAGGAAGGAATGTATGGGGAGGGTGGCGCGGGGGGGGGAGGGAAATGTGGGGGGGGGGGGGGGAGAAGGGCAATGTGGCAATGAGCAGTTAATGTGTAGGAAGGAACTGCAGATGCTGGTTTAAACCGAAGATAGACACAAAAAGCTGGAGTAACTCAGCGGGGACAGGCAGCATCTCTGGTCTCGACCCGAAACGTCACCCATTCCTTCTCTCCAGAGATGCTGTCCGTCCCACTGAGTTACTCCAGCCTTTTTTAAGTTTCAGTTTTAATTTTAGAGATACAGCACAGAGTCGGCGCCGACCAATGATCACCGTACATTAACACTATCCTACACACTAGGGACAACTTACAAGTTTCACCAAAGCCAATCAACCTACAAATCTGTATGCCATTGGAGTGTGGGAGAAAGCCAGAGATCCCGGATAAAACCCACGCGGTCGCAGGGAGAACGTACAAACTATATACAGATAGTACCCATGGTCGGGATCGAACCCGGGTCTCTGCCGCTGTAAGGCAGTCACTATACCACTGGGCCACCACTTGGGATAAGTAGATCTCTCTCTGCATACAATAAGTAGGCAGATGGTAGTCTCTGGAAGTAACAATGATCCTAACATCATGCTGTTTTTTCAAAATGAACGAAAACTGAGCTTTCAAATTTGCAAATTCAATCCTCCATTTCTCATGATACTCCTGCAGCCGCTGGTTTGGACATTTTGGGCCGCAGGACAGGTTTGCACGGTGCGGGATCCTTCATCTTGAACGCTTTGGATGTGGACTTTAGCAGAGAGTGAATCTCATTTACTCTATGAAGGGTTCAGAGAGATATGGGCCCCCAACACCAGCCAATGGCCGTAGCTTAGATGGGGCATCTTGGTCGGCATGGACGAGTTGGGCTGAGAGGCCTGTTTCCATGCTGTATGAATCTCACTGTTCATCCATGGTTTCTGGTTAGAATAGATGCTAATAGTCGTGGTCGGAACACAGTTGTGAAAGCAATTATTAACGAAACCGATGATGATTCAGGTACAACCCCTCATACATTTCACCAACCATTTGCCACCTACCCTAACCCTATCCCCTTCACCACACTCAATGCTTTTTATGCCTACATTCAAACAAGAGGGTAACCAGAGAGAAGGTAGGGCCACTCAAGGAAAAATGAGGGAATTTCTGCTTAGTCTGTGGATGGAGGTGAGGTACTAAACGAATACTTTGCATCTGTTTTCACCAAGGAGAAGGATATGGAGGACAATGAGATCAGAGTGGAGAAAACTAATATCAAGGGCATGTTTGTTTAGGAGGAGGAGGTGTTGGGGGCCCTTGC
Source organism: Okamejei kenojei (assembly GCA_035221665.1). Taxonomy (NCBI): domain Eukaryota; kingdom Metazoa; phylum Chordata; class Chondrichthyes; order Rajiformes; family Rajidae; genus Okamejei; species Okamejei kenojei. Next base: position 26,295,278 of record CM069158.1, on the reverse strand, counting down.
AGTGCATTAAGGTTAATAAATCCCCAGGGCCTGATGGGATCTAACAAAGGTTATTGAGAGGGGCAAGAGAGAAGATTGCGATTGCCTTGACAAAGATCTTTGCATCTTCTCTGGCCACAGCTGAGGTCCCAGAGGACTGGAGTGTAGCTGATGTTGCTCCATTGTTTAAGGAGAGAATCCAAGACATTATAGGCCAGTGAGCCTCAAAGCTGGGAAGCTATTGGAGATAGATTCGGGATTCAGGATTCCCATTCTTCAGGATGGGACTTACTCACATTTGGAAGAGAATGGGTTAATTAGGGATAGTCAGCAGCCCAAAAGGGACAGAGGGCCTGTTTGGAATCGTAGAGTCATACAGCATGGAAACAGCCCTTTGACCCAATTTGCCTGTGCCGACCAAAATGCCCATCTTTACTTGTCCCGCCTGGCCGTATTTGTACCATATCCCTCTAAACATTTACTCACCATGTACCTGTCCAAACGTCTTTTAAATGCTGTTATAGTACCTGCCTCAACTACCTCCTCTGGCAGATTTTCCAGCATTTGCAGTTCCTTCTCTAATACCTCCTCTGGCAGCTCGTTCCATATAACTACCACCCTCTGTGTGAAATGGTCGACGTAGACACGGTGGGCTGGAGGGCCTGTTTTTGTAGATAGAGACACTCCCATCGCAATCCGGAGACACTGACGCACTCTCTGAGTGTTTTCTGAAGTTATTTTTCCAGCTTCTGCAGTTTGAAGAGCCGTACTTGTAAAGAAATAACTTGAGCGATAAGGCCACTCCAGAAGGACGTTCTGGGTTGTGCATATAGATTGCAAAATTATACACTTAAAAATTATCTTTACTTATATATGCAGAGGGTCAGGTCTCCGTGGAAATGAATCTGAGCAAAGAAGGCATTTAAAAATGCGTGCATTTCAGGGATATCTAGCCTCATGAGAAGTAAGCTATTGGAATTAATGTCTAAAACAAATAATTACATTGATTCTCAGCAGTTTACAGATATTCTCTTCTTAAATCAAAGTGTTACTGATTGACAATGTACGTGATTTTCGTACCCTGGCATTCACATGCAGATCAGCACAAGATGTTCTGCTTTGGTGAGGGCTTTAAAATGACTGTTCGTAATATTTCTGTTCCTGTGACATTCTTTGATTTGGTTTTACAGTGGAGAAACTAAACCAGTTGGTGGAGGTGAGCAAAGTGGGTCAGCACAGATGTGGCGGGACGAAGGGCCTATTACTTTGCTGTGCTGCACTGTGGCACCTTCGGCTGAACTAACCAGATCACAGTCTCATTGAAACATCGAACAGTAGAAAATTAAGCACATGCTATGAGGTGTTTTCTGCGTGCATTACAAGCTTTCATTTCCAGCTTTTGATTTGTAAAACAATAGACAATAGACAGTAGGTGTAGGTGTTGGCCATTTGGCCCTTCGTGCCAGCACCACCATACAATGTGATCATGGCTGATCATCCCCAATTAGTACCCCGTTCCTGCCTTCTCCCCATATCCCCTGACTCCGCTATATCTAAGAGCCCTATCTAGCTCTCAAGCATCCAGAGAACCTGCCTCCACCACCATCTGAGGCAGAGAATTCCACAGACTGTTCATTCCACATTTTGAATGAAATGAATAATGAATGAATAAAAATGTTATTGGCCTAGTATGTATACATACAAGGAATTTGCCTTGGTGCTTTGCTCGCAAAAGAATAAAAATACGATATACAGTACACAATTTAAAATAAAACATTATAATTTAAATTTAAATATTATAATTTAAATTTAAACATTATAATTTAAACATGTGAAAGCAATGGAACATAGAATATGGAACAGTACAGCACAGGACTAAACACTTTGGTCAACAATGTATGTGCCGGACATAATGCCAAGACAAACACAATTACATCTGCCTACAGGTCATCCATATCCCTCCATTCCCTGAATATCTATGTGCCTATCTAAAAGTCCCTAAAACACCACTATCATATTTGCCTCCACCACCACTCCTGGCAGTGCGTTCCAGGCACCCACCACCCTCTGTGTTAGAAACTTGCCCCACACATCTCCTTCACCTCCTTCAAACTTTGCCACTCTCACCTTAAAGCCGTGTCCTCTAGTCCAGTGCTTCTTAAACTATTTCAGCGTCATTCACCCTTGAGTTTTTATCACAAAATTTAATTCCCCCTCGACTAAATTTTCTTATGTTTATTGGTAATTTTCGTCTTATTCTCCCTCATGTATAATATCTGAATAAATTAAGTCATTCACCCCAAAATCATTTCATTCGCCCTTCACCAGTTTAAGAAGCACTGCTCTAGTCTTTCACGTTTCCACTCTGGGGAAAATGTTCTGACTGTCTACCCTATCTACAGTATGTCTCTCACAGTTTGATATGCTTCCATCAGGCCGCCTCTCAACCTCCAGTGTTCTAGATAAAACAACTTAAATTTGCCCAACCTCTCCTTACAGTTAGTACCTGCTAATACAACCCTCTGCCTATCAAAAACCCTCTCTCATCTGTGTTGGTGTATTACCTGACAAGCTATTTCTCCTGCCCCTCCTCTCTTCCAGCGTTCTTAACCCTCCTCCCCTCACCCTGTACAATCAGATTGAAGAAGGGTCCCGACCCGAAACGTCACCTGTCCATGTTCTCCAGAGATGCTGCCTGACCCGCTGAATTACTCCAGCACTTTTTTTCGTGCTTGTCTTTGGTAGTTTCTAGGTCTCTCCTTGTCCTCGGCCTTTCTATTCTTCCTGACATCATTCCAAACCTCAGATAATCTTTAAGCATCTGTTTTAGCTGAAGGTGGATCACTTTCCCCTTGGTTTATATTCCCCATTGGAGGCTTTGGTCGGGTTTGTTATTTACCGAGTCGGTTTTACTGAGGTACAGCAAAAAACCCTTTGTTTTGCATGCTATCCAATCAAATCAGATAACACTACACACAAATACAATCGAGCCAAACTCAAGTACAATAGGCAGAGCGAAGGTAAAGATACAGAGTGCAGATTATAGTTCTCAGCATTGCAGTGCACCAGTTCCAGAGACAAAGTCCAATGTCCGCAATGAGGTAGAGGTGACTGCAGCCTGGATATTTATAGAAATATATATCTGTGGAGAATTATGTAATATTTCTTTAATTGAAAATGTCTATCACAGCATTGAATATAGTTTTCTAATCCACCTTAATTAAGTGCACTATTTACATTTTCTTGTTTTTTTTGCTCTGAACTGTGATGCACGGTGGTGCAGCGGAAGAGTTGCTGCCTTACAGCGCGTGAGACCCAGGTTCGATCCCGACTACAGGTGCTGTCTGTAGGGAGTACGTATGATCTCCCCGAGACCTGTGTGGGTTTTCTCAGGGATCTTCGGTTTCCTCCCACACTCCACAGACATACAGGGTTGTAGATTACTTGGCTTGGTATAAGTGTAAATTGTCCCTAGTGTGTGTGGGATAGTGTTAATGTGCGGGGATCGCTGGCCGGGGGGGACTCGGTGGGCCGAAGGTCCCGTTTCCGCGCTGTATTTCTAAAACTAAAACTAGAACAAAATGGATAGTTCTAAAACCATGAAGCTATCTGAATTTCAAATAGAGAGCCTGGATAAATGAGCAAAACACCTTGAACTCTTGGATTGCCTGAGGTTGGACTCGAAGAGATGCCCTCAAGTTAGAATACATCTTGCCTGGTGCTGCAATTTCTTAACCATTGGAATTAATCGTGTAAGTGGTGATGAAAGTTCACATTTTAATCTTTTTTCTCACTAAAGCACAGCCACGCTATTAGCAAGCGATTACCAACGAACACATTAAAGATGATTTACTTTCATAAATTTCCTTTTGAAAGCAGAAAATAGCTTTAACAAAATTAGATTCTTTTCTCTTTAAAATCAATCTTTGATAGTGAATGGATCTATCACTGGGCTTCCATCTCATCGCGCTGAAATTAACGCTTTTTCTCTCAGCATTAGCTTCTAAACATCTTCCGAGGCAAAGGGCGGCAAGGTGGCGTGGCTGGTAGAGCTGCTGCCTCACTGCGCCAGACACCCGCGTTCAATCATGGCCTCGGGTGATGTCTGTGTGGAATTTGCACGTCCTCCCTGTCACCGCGCGAGTTTCCTCCGGTTTACTCCGATTTACTTCCACATCCCAAAAGACGTGCGGGTTTGTAGAGGTTATTTGGCCTCTATAAATGTCCTCCTAGTGTGTAGGGAGTGGATGCAAACGTGTGAAAACATGGAACTAGTAGAGTTCTATGTGATCTAAGAACCGTAATTTACCATTTCAGTCATAGGATGACCGATCATAGGATGACCGATGGTCAGTCTGGACTAAATTGGCTGAAGGGCCTGTTTCCCTGCTGTATCACTAGGTTGTATCACTAAGCATGACTTGAATTGCACCTCCACATTCTTCGCACCCATACATCAATTTATGCCTTCCATTCTTCTGACTTTGGTCTGAAATGTGTATATACCCTGATTCCTCCAACATTGCTCCAGACTAAAAAAATGGTAGTTGATGAAATGACACCTCCAACATACTTGCTTCATCATCTTCAATGGCCCATTGTACTTCACTTGTGATTGTTGTCTTCTCCTCGTAATCCTCTAACTCCCTCTCAGTCTCCTGATCCTGGCCTTCCCGATATCTTGCAGAGACAAAGAACTGCAGATGCTGGTTTATACCAAAGATAGACACAAAATGCTGGAGTAACTCACCGGGTCAGGAGAAAAAAGATGGGTGACGTTTCAAGTCGGGACCCTTCTTCAGAGTCTGTAGAAAGTGACGACTTCTGACAGGAATGGTAAATTAAGGCAGATAGCAGGTTCAGGTTTAGTTCCATTATTGTCACGTACACCAAGGTATGGTGAAAAGCCTTGTTTTGCACCCTGTCCACATAGATCAGATATACCATACATAAATGCAATCAAATCAAACTCGGGTACCACAGATGAGCAAAGGGAAAGATACAGAATGCAGAATATTGTTTCTTGAATTGTAGCACAAAAGTTCCATAGACAAAGTGTCTGTAATGGTGTCGAATTGAATCGAACTGAAATCGTTTTTTATGAAAGGACTGTTTCGAAGCCAGAAAACAGAGGGGAGGAAGCTGATTCCTGAGTCTGGTGGGGCGCGCTTTCAAGCTTCTGTACCTTCTGCCGGATGGGAGTGGAGGTAAGAAAGAATGACCGGAGTGGGCTAACAGTTCTTCGTCTCCAGAAAGCAAGCAGCTTCATGGTTGATCATTTAAACTGCCATCTTACGAAGGTCTGAGAAAAGATTCAGAAACTTAGCCCAAGCTAAACAAACTCTGAAATCTCTAACACTTTAATCCATTTACAACCAAGTCAATGGGCTCTTACAGATGCTTCATTTGGTGATATAAAATAGTGGGAAGCTAACCAATTATTGTTTGGTGCAATTATAGGAGTGTTTTATTTTAATGCCCATTCCTGACAGCCTGGATATTTCTACAATTCATTGACCTTTACTGATTTTTAAGTTTGTGCTTTATTGAATAACATTCATTTTAATACAACTATTGCAGATGTTAATAAAATAGGCTAAGTGTATTATGATTGTTTTATTACTGGTGGTCAATATGAGAGTATATAAGTTGTGCAGATATAATTTCAGCATTTTATTGAGATTGTGTATTTATTCCCATCATTTACTCCTGCCATTAAATTTGATGCAGTTTTTAATGCCACTGAATGCAGCTTAATGCGTTTGATTGGCAGAAATGGAAATATAATTTGTTATAAATACAAGTTGTCGTGCTTGTGCTATTCAAACATGCTCTTTTCCATTAAACTATGATGTGATCTCTGGATGTTTTAGAAGAGTGGTCTACATTATTTTTTCTCAGCAATCTGTTCCCTCTGTCTACACCCTGCCTTCATGTTCATAAGTTATAGGAGCAGAATTAGGCCAATCTGCCCATTGAGTCTACTCCAAGAAATTCCCCCTTGAAACAGAACCTTTGCAACCTAATTTGGTCACTTTTGGGCCTAATCATCTTGCCCCACATCCCATCCTGACCACCACCCTTCCTACACTTTGCAAGCCCTGCCTCCACACTATCTTTGTGTGATATCACATGAAGCTATGGCCAAAAAAAGCACACAGGCGCCCCTTCCTCCTCAAGAGACTGTTTTGAATTGGCTACTGTCTTCCGACTTTAGTGGTGATAGAACTATCCTCATCCAGAGTAATAACAAATAATTCCTATACTTCAAGTGAGTCAAGAATGTTTAATTGTCATACGTACTGATCATGGAACAACGAGGTTGGTTTAGGTTTATTGTTGTCAAGGTACAGCGAAAATATTTATTTTGCATGCTACCTCCAAACAGATCAGATAGTACAATGTAATACCATACCTCAATACAATCAACTCAAACTCATACAAGGAACAGGGCAAAGGGAGAAATGCAGAGATCAGATTATAATTGTCAGCATTGCAGCGTATCAGTTCCAGAGACAAAGTCCAATGGCTGCAATGTGCTAGAGGAGAATCGGACAGTACCCTAGCTCATGGAAGGAACATTCAGAAGCCTGATAACAGAAGGGAAGAAGCTGTTGCTGAGTGATGGCACGTGCTTTCAATGAAATTCTTATAGCAGCAACAATACACGTTGATATATAATAAACATCAATTCAATAAATGCAATTAATTAATAACCTTTCGCTGTCTTACGGCTTGCAGATGGTGAAAAGTTTCCGATGGAATACACTAACAACAACATTTAAGACACTTTGACAGGTACATGATAGTAAAAGTTTAGAGGCATGTGGGTCAAAATTATAATGGTGCCAACTTAGATGGGCATGATCTTGGTCGGCATGTATGATTGGGCGGAAGGGTTATAAGAATCTATTTTTCTAGCTGAGATTGAAGTAGTAATTTATTTTTAAAAAAGATTGTTTAATTATTTATATCCTCTGGTTTTATTTATAAATGACAAGGATGCAGAGGCTTTTCGAATTACAGTTACGATCCAATAGGTAATGGATATATTCTTGAAGAATGTTGGATTTACAGAAGCGTATAACATTATGGGAGAAATAGATAGGGTAGACAGTCAGAACTTTTTTTTTCCCAGGGTGGATACGTCAAAGACTAGAGAACATAAGTTCAAGGTGAGAGGGGCAAAGTTTAAAGGAGATGTGCGGGACAAGGCCTTTTTGCACAGAGGGTGGTGGCTGCCAGTGAAAGCAGATATGATGGTGGCATTTAAGAGCCCTTTAGATAAGCACATAGAGATGCGGGGACTGGAGGCAGATGGATCCCGTGGGGGGAGCAGAGATTTATTCTAGCTTGGCATCATGCTAGAATATGTCATGGATATTGTAGGCCGAAGGGCCTGTTCCTGTGTTGTACTGTTCTAGTACTCATTTGCCCCATGTCTTCAGAAGGGAGAAGGAGCAGTTCCTGGGGTCAGCAATGTAGCCCTTGTGGCGCCACCTGGTGGTCAGACCACTTACTGTCGAACCCTCGTCAGCAGAATGGGGACTGTCACGTGACAGGGTTTGAGAGGCACGTGACATCATGGGTTAAGGGGAGTGTCCTGCTATATCAGCAGAATCTTACCTCGAGATCATCAGTCGTCAGGTAGCAGAGCTCGAGAGCAGCAACAAAGTCTTTTATGTTAGAGAACCAAACTTGCACGGAAACCAACCATGTAATGTCTGAATAAAGCAACCATCTGTCCACAACGTTTGGTACCTCCACACCCTGTTACCTATGACACTATCACTCTAGGTGTTACCAAGGAAAAGTTCTATTCATTTGAAAGGATCAGGGAGGCTTTTCAGATTTTCTTCCAAAATTTGCGAGTGGAATATTGATCATTTGGAACCCAAAGATTAAGAGTTTGCAATATCTGTTCTTAGGATATGTAACACACGATAAGGATGCGGACTATCTGGTCTTATCTCTGGGACCCACACAGGAAATGCAGACTGTTATCTTCTCTGTGTCCGATCAACCTTTTCTGAATATCAGTCCATCTGATGAACAGGTTGGCACCTTGGTGCTTTTGATGGAGCTGCTGCCTCACAGCATGAGCGACCTGGTTCGATCCTGACCTCAAATCCGGATCTCTGTGCTGTGCCACTGTGTGGCCCCAAGTCATATCCGTAGACAGTCATAGTCGCACAATGTGGAAACAGGCCCTTTGGCCCGACTTGCCCACGCCGACCAACATGCCCCATCTACACTAGGCCCACCTGCCTGTGTTTGGCCCATATCCCTCCAAACTTATCCTGTACATGTACCTGTCCAAATGTTGCCAAAGCATTGCAGTGATGAGCAGAATTTCAATATTGGATGCCATAAGTAAGATGCAGCTGAACATTAACATGCCATAACTTCTGCCGCAGTAACAGCAATTTACAAGTCGGAGTAGACTTGATAGACCGAACGGCCTAATTCTGCTCCAACGACTTATGAACTCAGAAACTTATGAACAACAGGGTTGACCTTTGAAACTTTACCGTTTTCTCAAGAACGCAATATTTTCAGGGACATCATAAGTAAAAACAAAAATCGCCCATTGCAAAAAAATCAGTTGAATGCAAAATGGTGCAAGATACAGAAACAAAATTAAAATGTGCCTATATTTATATCATAAGGCTTTTACTTCACTGTAAGGGAACCCAGTGTTAAATGTTATACCAAACCATCGGCCTGATTAGTTGACAGATGTGTGAATCACCAATCAGTTCCATGTGCCTGCTCACAGTGTAAAAGTGGTTTTATATTGATTGGGGAGGGGGAGCTGAGCTCATTAAGGATGAACAGTGCAGGGGGAAAATGGGATCTGTTCCACTTTACTCCCAAAGACATCATCAATCTTTCCTATTTAAAGGTGAATTTCGAAGCCTTCTAACTGACAATGGACCAGCTCCCTATCTCTAACAGTGGTCCCACTGGACATCTCTGTAGGCCTGACATGCAGTGATATCTTGCCAACCTGAGAAAATATACCAGAACTAAATGGAAATGTCTGCATGGCTGGATCTTGAATTAGATGCCGAAGCAATACTTACACTGAAGGCGTAGAAAGGAACTGCAGATGCTGGTTTACACCGAAGGTAGACACAAAATACTGGAGTAACTCAGCGGGACAGCCAGCATCTTTGGAGAAAAGGAATACGTGACGTTTCGGGTCTTGACCCAAAATGTCACCCATTCCTTCTCTCCAGAGAAGCTGTCTGTCCCGCTGATTTACTCCAGCATTTTGTGTCTACTTACAGTGAAGGTATTACTAACATAGGCAACTCTTTCTCCTCCCCAGCTAGCCTGTGCTGTGGGGTTCCACAAGGTTCCATCCTTGGCCCCATTCTCTTCTCCCTGTATATGCTCCCCTTAGGCCAAGTAATTGAAAGGCACGGCATTTCCTTCCATTGCTACGCAGACGATACACAACTGTACCTCCCCCTGAAGCCCAAAAAACAATCAAATCTGCTTAACCTTACCCGCTGCCTCGAGGATATAAAGTGCTGGATGGACCAGAACTTCCTCCAACTAAACGAGAGTAAGTCTGAGGTCATCCTTCTCGGCCCCTCGGACTCAATCAAAATAATAGCAGGCAGCCTTGCAAGCCTTACCCCACTACTCAAACCTCACGTCAGAAACCTTGGCATGACATTTGACTCAGCACTGAAGTTTGACAAACAAGGCAATGCCGTGGTAAAAGCTAGCTTCTTCCAGCTTCGGATGATAGCTAAAATAAAACAATTCCTCCAGTTTGATGACCTCGAAAAGATCATCCATACATTTATCTCCTCCCGCCTAGATTACTGCAACTCCCTTTACACTGGCATCAGCCAATCTTCCCTGTCCCACCTGCAACTGGTCCAAAACTCCGCAGCGAGACTCCTGACGGGCACCCGAAAAAGGGACCACATCACCCCGATCCTGGCCTCTCTCCACTGGCTCCCTGTGCGGTTCCGAATACATTTCACGACCCTCCTCTTTGTCTACAAAGCCCTCAATGGGCTTGCACCCTCCTACATTAAAAGTGTTCTCACCCACTACACCACCTTCAGGTCCCTCAGATCGGCCGACTGGGGTTGCTGAATGACCCGCAGTCTAGGCATAAGCTCAGGGGCAACCGCGCCTTTGCGGTCGCAGCTCCTAGACTGTGGAACAGCATCCCCCTCCCCATTAGAACTGCCCCCTCCATCGACTCCTTTAAGTCTAGTCTCAAAACGTTTCTGTTCTCCCAAGCCTTTCCTGACGTCCTCTGAGCGAGGGCTATTTGTATATATGTATGTAGCCTGCTTGTGTATACTACTCTTATAACAAATGTAAAGCACTTTGGTCAACGAGAGTTGTTTTTTAAATATGCTAGATAAATAAATGTGACTTGACTTAACTTGACTTGACCTGCACACACCAACTGAACACTATCAAATGGCAACCAAAATTCAAACTACAAACTATTTTGGTTGCTCTGGGAACTTAAGGCTTTTATTCTGTTTTCACTAATATTATTTTATTTGTTGAACTTATTTTCCTCTTGTCAAGTCAATCTTACCCGGCACTGTGGCACAGCTCGTGAGTTGCAGCTTTACAGTGCCTGGGATTGATAAGATCTTGATTTGGAAGGGTATCAAAGCTTACGGGAAAGAAGACAAGAGGATGGGGTTGAGAGGGAATAAAAGCCATGATTGAATGGCTGTGTAGACTCGATGGGCTGAATGGCCTAATTCTGCTCCTATGTCTTATGGTTTTATGATCCCATCACTGTGTGTGAAAAAATATACCCCACCAATCTCCTTCAAGGTATTCCCCTTTAATATTTGAAGATTCCACCTTAAACATGGGGTTGTATCTTCTGATTCAGAACCAAGTGTGTAACTAAATGAGCCAAACTAGGTTAATACCACGTGTTAAAGAAGGAACTGCAGATGCTGGAAAGTCGAGGGTACACAAAATACTGGGGAAACTCAGCGGGTGCAGCAGCATCTATGGAGCGAAGGAGATAGGTAACATTTCGGGCCGAAACCGTTCTTCAGACCTGAGTTTGGAAGGAAGGGTTTGAAGAAGGGTTTCGGCCCGAAACGTTACCTATTTCCTTCGCTCCATAGATGCTGCTGCACCCGCTGAGTTTCTCCAGCATTTTGTGTACCCTAGGTTAATACCATGATCAACTCATCAAATCAGGGAAAACAAAAACAATTAAAAGTATTATTTTCCTCAAAGATAGACACAAGATGCCTTTTAGACTGAAGAAGGGTTCTGACCCGAAAGGTCACCGATCCTTTTTCTCCAGAGTTATGTAGAGTGCAGAGTTACTCCAGCACTTTGTGGCGATCTTCATTATATCTGCTGTTCCTTTCTACACATCATTATTGTCAACTTGGTTTCAAATAATAACCCGAGGAAATAACTTCTGCAGTAGTTCATTAAATAAAATAGCTTTCATAAGAGGGGGATATTGTGAGCTCTGATGTGGAGTGAAAGTAATGATGTTCAATTAGATTTAGTGGTAAAGGCACATATTTAATTTGCTCTTAAATTAATTATTTTGTTTTACTTTTACTTAGATTTACTTCTGGATTTGTAATGGTTTCTACTATGCGTAATGATGTATAAATATCCCAATTGTTTCTGCGGCTAATACTGAATTTTCCGACAAATGCGATTGAGGGGTAAAATAGTTTGTTCCATCCAAATCAAACACCCATTGCAATGTCTATGTGGAGACAATTGGAAGGTATTCTATGTTTGAACCTGTATTTTCTATTTATTTTGTATTACTCTGGGCTAGTAAAACTATCAAGAATTATATTTTTTTTAATGAGCGGCACAGTGGCGTAGCGGTAGAGTGACTGCCTTAGGGTGCCAGAGACCCGGGGTTGATCCTGTCAATGGGTGCTGGGGGTCTGTGCAGAGTTTGTACATATTTTACCTCTATATGGTGGAACGGACTTGACAACAAACAGACTTAAATTGTTGAAGCTTTTAGTTCACATTCGTTTAGTTTTGCTTTGTTTATTTTTTATTTATTTATTTTATTTTTATTCTTATTTTATTTTTTATTTTTTTTAGTTTAGGGGGGTTTTGTTTTTTCCTTTTTTTCCTTTTCTTTTTGTCTTTTTATTTTTGTGGTTTTTTTTCTACAATTATAAGTTTTCTTTTAAAGATTTAACTATATTAATAGGGTGTTAATGGCGGAGTAGCAAGATGGATTCAACAGTGGCTGAAAGGGAGATGCCAGAGAGTAATGGTGGATGGCTGTTTGTCAGGTTGGAAGCCGGTGACCAGTGGGGTGCCTCAGGGATCTGTGTTGGGTCCACTGTTGTTTGTCATGTACATCAATGATCTGGATGATCAGGTGGAAAATTCGATAAGTAAGTATGCAGATGATACTAAGATAGGTGGTGTTGTGGATAATGAAGTAGATTTTCAGAGTCTACAGAGAGATTTAGGCCATTTGGAAGAGTGGGCTGAAAGATGGCAGATGGAGTTTAATGCTGATAAGTGTGAGGTGCTACATCTTGGCAGGACAAATCAAAATAAGATGTACATGGTAAATGGTAGGGAATTGAGGAATGCTGTGGAACAGGGGGATCTAGGAATAACTGTGCATAGTTCCCTGAAGGTGGAATCGCATGTAGATAGGGTGGTAAAGAAAGCTTTTGGTGTGCTGGCCTTTATAAATCAGAGCATTGAATATAGGAGTAGGGAAGTAATGTTAAAATTGTACAAGGCATTGGTGAGACCAATTCTGGAGTATGGTGTACAATTTTGGTTGTCTAATTATAGGAAGGATGTCAACAAAATAGAGAGAATACAGAGGAGATTTACTAGAATGTTGCCTGGGTTCCAGCAACTAAGTTACAGAGAAAGGGTGAACAAGTTAGGTCTTTATTCTTTGGAGCGCAGAAGGTTAAGGGGGGACTTGATTGAGGTCTTTAAAATGTTGAAAGGGATAGACAGAGTTGACGTGGATAAGCTTTTCCCATTGAGGGTAGGGAAGATTCAAACAAGAGGGCATGACATGAGAATTAAGGGACAGAAGTTTAGGGGTAACATGAGGGGGATCTTCTTTACTCAGAGAGTGGTGGCTGTGTGGAATGAGCTTCCAGCAGAATTGGTGGAGGTAGGATTGATTTTAACATTTAAAAGTAAAGTGGATAGGTATATGGACGGGAAGGGAATGGAGGGGTATGGTCTGAGTGCAGGTAGATGGGACTAGGGGAAAATAAATGTTCGGCACGGACTGGAAGGGCCGAGAGGGCCTGTTTCCGTGCTGTAATTCTTATATGGTTGTATGGTTATATTTACATAGAGACCGGGAGGTCATTGTTCAATGTGTATTTTGACACTGGACTCATATCAGGTTATACCTGTTATTAATTTAATCCTGATCCCTCTGTATCAATATCATTGTTATGTTTATCATTATTCTTTTTTCTCTGTTTTTTATGTTTTATTTTTGTTTTCTTTGGAAAAAAAACCAATAAAAAGATTTTAAAAGAAAAGAAAGAGTTTGGAAAGAGTTCTCCCTGTGACCGTGTGGGTTTTCTCTGGGTGCTCCGGTTTCCTCCCAGATTCCAAAGGCGTGCAGGATTTTAGGTTAATTGGCTCTGGCAAATTGTTCCGATTGTAATCGTGTATTGTCTTTCTGCTGACTGGATAGCCGCTGTGCACTGTACCTCGCCACACGTGACAATAAACTAGACTGTAACTGGAGCTAGTGTGTGGGATGCAGAACATGGTCGTTGGTCGGCCCGGACTCGGTGGGTGGAAGGGGCCTGTTTCCAGGCTGCATCCCCAAGCTAAACTAAGCAAATTATCATTCCAGGTATTAATCACAGGAGGTTGCAACTTCCGATCCCGTTAAGCTGAAAGATCCTTCAATTACTTCATATTGGCACGTTAGAGTCTGGGACCTTGACTGACCAATGATGACTTAGTTGCCATGGTAAACGCTAAACCAATCACACACCAAGAAGGTCTGACTTTCCCATTACATCATTATATATAATTATTACAATATACAGTGTTAAATCCTCATGCATCTCCCCTTTGACACACCTGCAACGCACTTCATTAACAACAATCTATACCAAATGATTTGTGCATTAAAAATACTCTAAACCCTAAACCGCCTTTCCTTTGGTCGTTTGTTTGGATTTCCAGAGGAAACAGATCTCAACGTTTGCAGCCGGGAATGCACGTTTTTGTAATTTTTCTCTCTTTATATTTTATGCAAATTGATTGAAACTATTTTTGCACTACCCAGACATTTTTACTGTAAAAGCTTTCTGTGATGGATTGCTTTGATGCAGGTCACACCAGCTATAAAGATGAAAGATGTGTGGAACAGTGAACTGTGCGGTGCTATCCTTTCAGACCAAGGGTGATTTGTTATCATAGCTGTGTCCTATGAACAGATTGACTCTGCGCACATTGATCAAGTCATTATTGGTGAGCTTTTTTCTGCTTTACGGACCATTTCACGGACACTCAGAGTGCCTGAAAATTCAAACCTTGCATCTTTTCTCTCTCTCTCTCTCTTTCTCTCTTTCTCTCTTTCTCTCTCTCCCTCTCTCTCTCTCTCCCTTTCTCCCCCCCCTCTCTCTCTCTCTCTCTCTCTCTCTCTCTCTCTCTCTCTCTCTCTTTCTCTCTTTTCCTCTCTCTCTCCCCCCCATCATTCTCCCTCTCTCACCTCTCTTTTTGTCTCTCACCTCACTCTCTCTCTCTCTCTCTCTCTCTTTCTATTTCTCTCGTTCTCCCCCTCCCACCTCTCTTTTTCTCTCATTCTCTCTCTCTCTCTCTCTCTCTCTCTCTCTCTCTCTCTCTCGTTCTCCCTCTCCCACCTCCCTTTTTCTCTCACTCTCTCATTCTCCCTCTCTCTCCCTCTCTCTCTCTCTCTCTCTCTCTTTCACTTTCTCCCCCCCCCTTTCTCTCTCTCTCTCTCTCTATCACTTTCTCTCCCCCCCTCATTCTCTCTCTCTCTCTATCACTTTCTCTGCCCCCCTCTCATTCTCTCTCTCTCTCTCTCTCTCTCTCTCTCTATCACTTAACTCCTTTTCTCACACATTACTTACCCCCACCCAACCACGAATAGCCCCGCGGAAGCAAAGCTCATTTATTTAAAAGGAGACAGTCCGCGTTTAAAATGATCAATTGACAATTCAATTGTGGATGGGAGACCCTCGGACTGTCTTTGATGGCTTTATCTTGAACTAAACGTTATACACGTTATTCCTTTTACCGTGTAACTGTACGCTGTGAAAGGCTCGACTATAGCCTTTACGCTGACTGGTTACCATGCAACAAAGCCTCTTCACGGTACCGAGGTGCACGTGGCAATAAACGAAACTAAAACTCAATTTTAAATCTTCACGCTGTTTCCCATTCATGAGGCTCAACGAAAATGGCTCAATCCTCTCCTTGCATGAACATAATCAGGTCGGATCCCAAAATCGCTGGACGATTACTTTTCAAATCATTCAGATATCTACGCAGTAGAACCATTGAGTGACCCCAAACCACACAAGCCATTAGTTTGAAATGTGAATGGGTTCCAGAGTTCAAATATTCATGAAGTGGTTTATTCTTCAATAAACCACTCCTCCCAAGTCATTTATTCAATTCATGCCACATTTTAAAGTGGAATCATTGAGTATTTCCAATGGTGCTTCATGCGAAATATAAAAACCACTGTTGGCTGGAGCCCTTAAACATATTGTACAATAGACTTTCTTCCATTGTGATATTTCCAATTGATGTGTTAAATAGTTCAGCTCAAACCCTGTTGTAAAAAGGACCCTGATTCAGAATGAATGGACGTACCTTTAGAAAGGAGATGAGAAGGAATTTCTTTAGCAAGAAGTTGATGAAACTGTGGAATTCATACGGATGTGGAGGCCAAGTCATTGGGTATTTTTAAGGCGGAGATTGACATACTTGATTAGTAAAGGGCCTGTCCCACCAGCATGCGACTCCATGCGGTGAGCGCGACCTAACGTGGTCGCTTGAGCCGTCCGGCCTCGCGGAGCCGGTCCCACTTCGATCGCCGGAGCCGTATGAAGTTGTGCGGAGCTGGTCCCGGCATCGCGCGGGTCTCCGAAAAACTGACAGTGTTCAAAAATTCCGCGCGGCAACGGCCTGTCGGCCCGCAGCCGCCTCAACGCATTACGCACCACCTCGACGTCGTGCCTCCGTGACCCTCTCTATATGTGCCTCCGTGACCCTCTCTATGCCTCTGTGCCCTTCTCTGTGTGCCTCTGTGTCTCTCTTTGTGTGACCCTCTCTGTCCTTGCGAACTTACCGCGGACTTCGCTCCAACTTCACGCCACTTCACGCACTCACCCGACCTCCGCGCGGCCCCCGCTGCCGGTCTGGTCGCGCTTGCTGCATACACACGCATGCTGGTGGGACCGGCCCTGTACGGGGATCACTCGATCCCCCGCGCGGCCCCCCGCTTCTAGTTTGGTCGCGCTCACTGCATGGAGTCGCATGCTGGTGGGACAGCCCCTTAAGGGTGTCAAGGGTTATGGAGAAGGCAGGAGAATGGGGTTGAGAGGGAAAGATACATCAGCCATGATTGAATGGTGGACTGGACTCGATGGGCCAAATGGCCTAATTCTGCTCCTATAACATGAATTTGTGAACATTAATTACTCTCTGGGTTGCGTTGGTGAATTTGGTCATGTATAAAATCATGAGGGAATTAGTCAGTGAATGTAAAGTCTTTTTCCCCATACATAAATTAGAAAGAAAATTCTACAAGACAGTAAAAAGTGAGAATAAAGCACGAAATAAATAAATACATGAGTGAAAAACACGACTAGGAAATAAAATAAATCCATGGTAGTGCACGAGGTGACCTGTTGGCAAGGCAGGAGTAGAGGCTGCTAATAGAACCTAATAGTTGTGACAAAATAGCTGTTTCTGAACTTGGTGCTATTTGACCTCATACCTGTGTATCCCTTGCCTGATGATATCAGGTAGCATGTTCCTGATGACAAGAATCGTTGATGATTTATATTGCCTTCTTATATTAGTACCTCATGTAGATGTTTTCAATGGTGGGGAGGGCTGCGCCCATGATGAACCGGGCTGTAATGGGACCGGTATAATAAGTTCATTAGTTCATAAGTGATAGGAGCAGAATCAGCCCAATCGCCCCATCAAGTCTACTCCGCCATTCAATCATGGCAGATCTATCTCTCCCTCCTAACCCCATTCTCCTGCCTTCTCCCCATAACCCTGACACCCTTACTAATCAAGAATCTATCTGTCTCTGCCTTAAAAAAAAATCCATTGACTTGTGCCTTCTGTGTTAATGAATTTCACAGATTCACTACCCTCTGACTTAAGAAATTGCTCCTCTCCTTCCCAAAGGAACGTCCCTTAATTCTGAGGCTATGTCCGCTAGTCCTTGACTCTCCCACTAGTGGAAACATCCTCCCCAAATCACTCTATCCAGGCCTAGCTCTATTTGGTAAGTTTCAATGAGGTCCCTCCTCTGCGAGGTACAGGTACAATGAAAATCTCCTAATGAAACATCATCTGGCCATTACCTCTACAGACACTGCCTGACAGTAGCACTTTGTCTTTTGCTCAAATCTCCTGCATCTGCAGCTTCTTCTGTCTACAGCAAAAATATAGCTTGCAGCAACATCCCAGGCACCTAGACTCAGACACACACAGAACATAAATTATACATTAGAACAATGTAATTATAAAGTCTGTATTTTATAATGCAATATTTTTCTGCAAACTCACAATTCAGTCAACTCCGTTACAATATCGTAATAGTACAGTCACTCTCTTCTCCGTGGATTGTCACCTTGTCGTGGAGGAGAAGCTTGTGTGGACCTGAGATCCTGAGAGCGATGCCGTCTGGAGCTGTGCTTCTGGTAGGGCCACCCATGGCGGTAAGGTCGAGGGGGAGGTCTCTGACAAAGAGCAATCCAACCAAGACCTCAACGGTAGAACAGACGGAGGACGATGGCTGACCTTAGGGGAGCTGGGAAGGCGGATGATGGCTGCAGAAGAAAAGGGTCTCTGGTCATCTTGAACTCCAGACCTGTGGATCCTGACCCAGATGTGTCATGTGGCTGTCTGTGCACCAGTCTCGCCACGTTAAACAAAGTCACGCACAGGCGTCCTCCATATAGGGAATAGCACCCTGGAAACACCCCCCCGAAGGGGGGCGAAGCATAGTCACTCTGCAAAAAAACCCTAATTCAACAATCTGGCCAGATTCCACTTCAAATTCAAACTTAAATACTTGCCACTCTTACATTGGTAGAAATATGTCATGAAACAGTGAAATGTGATGTGGTCTCATTAGACCCTCAACTGAAGCAATCAGTGGGGCGGGTATCTCAATCTTGGGATTACAACATAGAACATGAAACAGTAGGGCACAGGAACAGCCCCTTTGGCCCACAATGTCCGTGCCGAACATGATGTCAACACCAATTCCTATCTGCCTGCGCTCGATCCATATTACACCATTCCCCGCATATCCACGTGCCTTTCCAAAAATCTCTCAAATGCCACTAATGTATCTGCCTCCATCACCAGCCCTGACAACGCTTTCCAGGCACCTACTATTCTGTAAAAAAAAATTATTATCTCCTTTAAATATCTCCTTTAAACTTTGCCCCCTCTCCCTTTGAAGCTCTGCCTTCTAGTATTTGACATTTCATTCTGGGAAAAAGGTTATGACTGTCTACCCTATCTATTCCTCTCATAATTGTGTGTACATTTATCATGTCTCCTATCACCCTCCTATGTGCCAGCAAAAACAATCCAAGTCTGCCCAACATCTGTCTCCCTGTGGTTAATGCCCACTGATCCAGGCGTTATTCTGGTAAACCGCCTCTGCACACAGTCCTCCAAATGCAGCCGAACCAAAACCTTATAAAGCTGATATACATTATTGCACACTTTGAATTCAATCTGTAGCCAATAGATTTAATTCAAGAGAGAAAATAAAAAATAAGTTTAGTTCAGTTTAGTTCATTGCCACGTGTACCAAGGTACAGTGAACAGCTTTTGTTGCATAATAACCAGTCAGCAGAAAGACCATCGAGCCATTGTAATCATGTATTGTCATGATGGTGGAATAAGGGAATAACATTTAGTGCAAGAGCTAAGAGAATGATGTTTCCTACAAGGGTGGTGGGTATATGGAACAAGATTTCCTACAAGGGTGGTGGGTGTATGGAACAAGATGCCAGAGGAGGATGTCGAGGCGGGGACTATCCCAACATTTAAGAAACAGTTAGACAGGTACATGGATAGGACAGGTTTGGCTGGATATGGAACAAAACGCGGTCTGGTGGGACTAGTGTAGCTGGGACATGTGGGCCGGTGTGGGCAGGTTGGGCCGAAGGGCCTGTTTCCGCACTGTATCACTCTATGGCTCTATGGCTTTACGAGAGATAAGGGAATAACGTTTAGTGCAAGAGATAAGGGAAGAATATTTAGTGTTAGAATAAGGGAGTAACATTTTGTGCAATAATTGTAAGCTGATTTGCAAACACCTCAACCATTTTGATGTATTTCTGTTGGAAGTGATTTATTGTGAGTCCAGTCATTTCTCATGGTAAGATCACTGTGCATAGCATGACTAGGAACAAAAATTGAGATTGATGGAGGATTATAGTAAAAATATGATATGTCTTGCAGATTACTGACATTTTTATTCAATTGACCTTTTACTCTAATGATTAAGAAAGCACAATCTTGCCAAGAAAGCCCATTGTGAATTTGTTGAGCCGAGAGTTTTGGTTTAAATTAAACAATACTGTACTCTTAAATCTGCAGCCAGTGGTTCTACTCGGTTTTCTAATGTCTTACATTTGACAAATGAATCCAATCAAGGCTTGCTAAAAGATGTACGTGAAATTGTTTTCTTAATAAAAAATAAATTTTTAGTGTTCTGCATCCTCAGGGAGTCTGAAGTCTCTCGTCAAGAGCTGGGGTCAATAAACCTTACAGGTTTACTCTATCTTTCTCGAAAAAAGGCAGCCAGCATCATCAAGGACCCACACCACCCTGACTGCGTTCTCATTTAGCTCCTGCCATCGCGAAGAAGGTACAGGAGTCTGAAAACCGTGGCCACCAGGTTCAACAACAGTTTCTTCCCAACAACCATCAGGATCTTGAACACTACAAACACTAAGCAATGAACTACGAAATGTCTTGGTTGTGCCATGGGCCTTTGGGCTTATTGCACTAATATTGGGGTTTTTAATGTATTACCTTTGTTTGGGGGGGGGGGGGGGGGGGGGCGGGTTATAATGTTATCTATGAGTACTGTTTTTACAGTATTTTTTTGCTGCTGCAAAGACGAATTTCATTGTTCCATTTTTGGTACATACTTCTCGATTTCACTCTTGAGTTTATTTCTAAGGCAAGTCATGGAATCACATCAAGTCAAGTATATTCGTCATACACATACGAGATGTGCGGTGAAATGAAAAGATATCGTAGATATCAGAAAAGATATCGTAGATATCAGGAAATGAAAAGATATCGTAGATATCATAAAAAATAGTAAGATTAAACGAGAACTTACCAAGTTTGAAGGTTGATCTGTATTTTACGAGGAGTCGCGGTGAGGGATTTCGTGAAGACCCCGCCAGCACGCATGCGCGGCATCCTTCAAAGCAGCGGTGTGGAATCACAGAACCAAACCATGACTAAAAAATAGTAAGATGAAAACGTAGAACTACCTGGTTGACCTTATGATAGAGGGTGGGAGCGGTGGGCACGAAATCCCTCACCGCGACTCCTCGTAAAATACAGATCAACCTTCAAACTTGGTAAGTTCTCGTTTAATCTTACTATTTTACTTCGGAGTCACGTGAGTGACTTTGTGAAGATTTCAAAGCTCTGTGATTTCACGCCCTGGACAACGTCCATGCTTATCACACTGCCGCCAGTCTGATGGAGGAAGGCTGTTAATGGAGTTCAGTCGAAACTGGCTGAAAAATCAACACAATTTATTAATCAAATAAACAACAAACCCCTAAATCGGGGCCAGACATTTACTGAGCGGTACCCAGGATAGCTTATGCGAATGTCGCAGGGGCGGCCAGAGGCTTGTTATAGAACCGTTGAAAGGTTTTTCCCACTGGCCCAGCCCGCGGTGGCGAGAATGTGGTCCATGGGCACCTCCATGGCTCTCGCCGCTGATATGGATGCAGCCCTGGTGGAATGAGACTTAAAAATGTTAGTAGCAACTCCTGCTGCATCCAGCACCACCCTGAGCCACCTGGCGATCGTCTGTGTAGTCACCCGATGATGCGGAAGTTTATGACTGATGAGGAGCCCCTGTTCCTTCATCCTGACACTCCAGTAACTCGGATGTAGTGGTGGAGATGGGTGACTATGCAGAGAGTGGCATCTACAGGGTACGCCCGAATTTCCAACTGCAGCCCATGTGCCCCTGGCCTATGCTGTTTTAATAATTCTTTGACAAAGAAATTTATTTGACCAGGGTGGCCACCATGCTGTCCAGTCGCAGTTTCTGTAACGTCTGGGCTCGTTGGGCTGTAGTCAGTGCCATGAGCATCACCACCTTGAGGGTGAGCTGTTTCAATGGTAGCTCATCTATTGGAGCCCAGCTCCTCAGTAGGGTCAGCACGATCCCCACATCCCACATTACTGTATATCTGGGTCGTGGAGGGTTGGTGTTGAACACTCCCCTCATTAGTTTAGACACCAGGTGGTTGGAGCCGACACCTATATCCAGGTATGAGGACAGCGCACTCCTGGCGCTGTTGATGGCACTGTAGCTGAGGCCAGCATCGAAATGGAGGCCAGCTAGAAACTCCAACACATCAGGTATTGTTGCCGAGTTGGAAGACTTGTTGGTCCGGGCACAGAATGCCTCCCACTTTCTGATTTGGGTGAGGTATTGTTTCCGAGTTGATTCTCGGCATGATGCGGCGATAAGGTCTATGGCTCTTAACAAGATGCCTGCCCGGATGAGTGGTCTTTCAGAACCTGCAGGCCAACAAGTTTAAATGACCATGGCAAGGATGACTGACCCCCCCCCCGTAATGGAGTGAGTAATCAATTTGGGATGTTTCCCAATCGCCATCCATGGTTGTTTTAAAATTTCTACAACCATCGGGTACCATGGTTGTGTAGGCCAGTCGGGAATGATCAATATGCCAGTTGCAGAGTCTAGTTTAATTTTCTGCAATACCCGACTGGTGAGGCAGAATGGGGGAAATGCGTAGCAAACCATTTCCCCCAATGGATAAAAACGCATCCATTGCTATTGCCCCAAGGTCTGGTTCCCACAACACATACGTTGGTATTCGATGGTTCAGCCTGGACGCAAATAGGTCAATATCTGGTGTCCCAAAATGAGCTATAATATCTCCAAAATTTGGGGGTTCAACATCCACTCAATGTTGTCATTGAAGACACGTGACCTGGTGTCCGCCACTGAATTAAGCTTCCCAGGTAAATAGGTCGCAGTAATCCAAATATTTCTTTCAATGCACCAGTGCCAAATTGTATTAGCCAATTCATCGCAAACTAGCGACCTGATACTACCCATATGATTGATGTAAGCCACTACTGTAGCATTATCTATTCGAAAGCAGACATGTAATCCCGTGAATTAGTACAGTAAGCCCGCAGTCCATGAAATGCCCCCAGCATTTCTATATAGTTTATCCCATGTGACTCCAGGAATGTAGACTCATGAGAGTTCCATCTGCCACCACAACTGGATATCGTACCAGTTGCACCCCAGCCTGGTGTGCTTGCGTCAGTTAGTAGCACAACATCAGGGTTTGCTCACTATAATAGGTCAATGACATTCTTTAATATTATCTACCCACCATTGTAGCTCATTTCTAGCTTCCGGTGGTAACCGAATTGGCCGATCAAAGCGGCCAGCATTTGTTTTTTTAATGCTGTGATTTTTGATCTTTGTAAATTTCGGTAGTGTAGCGGTCCGAATCGTGCAGCTGGGAATGTAGTTACCAATTTAGAGTTACCAATACCAATAACATTTGCTGTTTGCCACATGGTCGATACCCTGGCGCAAGCAAGATTGTGGCACTCTTCTATTATAGCAGTAGCTTTATTAGTTGGGATGATAAACTTCATTAAATTGGTGTCTAGGGTGAACACCAAATAATCCATAACCCGTACCGGGTGCAGTTTTGATTTGTCTGGATGGATTACAACCCCAGCTTCTCAAGCAGAGCCTTGGTTGCAGCCACTCCTTGAATTGCCAATTGGAGGGTCTGCCCCACTATAAGGATTTCATCCAATATGCCATCACTATAATCGTGTTGTCGGAGAAGAGCCAATACAGGTAAAAAACCAATTTGGTAAACAGCCTAGGGCTGTGATGATTCCATTAGGCAATGCACCCTTCCAGACAACTTCAGAATTCCCTGTGAGCCTCAGCGATGGGCACCGTATAGCATGCTTCTTTCAAATCGATGCATGCCATAAAGTACCCTGGGTAAAGCATCTGCCTAGCTGTTCCAAAAGTATCCATTTTGAAATGGGTATATTATACAAAAGTGTTCAACTCAGTTAAATCTATTATAATCCGACATCCCCCTTCTTTTTTACTGCTGGTGAACATATTAGACTCAAACTCAATAGGTCCATGCTTGGTTATGCCAATTACCCTTTTTTCTGCTCGCCGTATAATTTCAGCATGCCCTGCCTCCACCTCTTTTTGGATAGAGTAAATTCCTACGAGGCGAATGCTGGGTAGGGGAATTTATACCTCCAACAAATTATATACCCTTGAACACTTTGTAAAATAAACTCATCTGTGGTGACAGTTTTCCCATATGTCCAAGGCAGCCCGCAATTGCCCACCTATTCGTGCAGGAGGGATACTACGGCGTGAGAGGAGCCAGACCCCCTTACCTCCATAGTGAACGGCGGTTCCATACATACGGTGCTTCGGGTGGACGTTATGGAGGTTGATGGGCCGGCGGCCGCATTTTCCATGCAGGCCGCTGTTGGCCTTGCCCTAAAAGGTCGTTGTGTTTGTTGAGATGGAGGTAGGTAGGATCTTTGTGCCCTATCCGGCAGCCTTGGTTCACAGGTTGTATTAGGCTGTTGCCGGTGATATGGGTGAACTCTGGCCGATGGAGTTTCATGAGGCCCGCTGTTTTAGCCTCCTTTGTCCAGTCCCTTGACCTGTTTGGACAGGTCTCCAAACAACTGATGCGGCGGTGGAGCGGTAATGGTCGGCACAAACCCGCGAATTTGGGGTTGAGTGTGGGCTATATGGAGCTCTTACGCAGGCAGTTTATCTCATACTGGGCGTTGCATAGGAGTGCCAGTGCATCTTGCCGTTTACTGGACACATTATCCCCGACCAGGGTCCTAGCAAACGCCGTTATGCCCGTGGAGAACCTTTCTCCAAGGTATTATTGAGAACCTGACTCTGGAGTTGGTGCGTAATTAGGCAATCAATGGTGCCCGCCAATTCATGGTGCAGGGGTTCACCTGTCTGGGTGGAAACGGCAAACTTCACTCACCACATCCAGCATATCCTCCTCATGCTCTGGTTCAGCGGTCACTGGCTGTCCCGGGTCGTCTTCAAACACAGCAGCTGGGCAATCATTAATGCTTCTGGCTGGAGACGATGAGATGCTGAGTGGTGTCCTTGCACGGCTAGTGGATGCCCGCGAGTCCCGCTCTTCTCGTTCCCGGTCCCGCTGGAGGCGTTGCACCACTAAGAGCTCCAACCGCTCTATGCGACCGTCCCTGCTATACGCAGCGGACAAGCCGACTTCCCCAGGCCCTGCGAACTCACTGGGCTTCCACCATCGGACCACACCCCCTTAGGGTGCTGTCTAGGGTCCAATGGCAGGTCGTCGTGACCTACAGCCCAAGTTGGATCATACGACTCCCGCACGGACTCTTCCGCTAGTCTGTCTTCTCCCAGACTGTGGCGGCCCACCTATCTGATAAGAAGGCAGGTGAGTTGAATCGGCGCCGGCCCCCGGAACCTGGCTCCCCGGAGTCCGTGCAGGCTTACCTCCACACATGCCCATCTTTTGGCGTGGAGGCGCATGGTCGGCCGCTCGCAGAGCTGAGCTGACCGACCGCTTCCTGCTGCCACCTCCGCCCTTGACCGCAGCCTGACGGGGTGTGTTGTCGGCGGTATCTGCTCCAGCAGGCCTACACGACGCAGCAGTGATGTTGCCAGGCTGCACTACGGCAGATTCCCTGGCTGTGGTACGTATTGCACATTGCAGGGCTCCCCTGTCGTGCGGCTGTCCCCCGGCCCAGCCCCCTCGGGTCTTCTGGAGCGCGGGGAGAGGTTGCCTGTGAAGAACAAGACCCCTTGCCACGTACCTGTATCCCCCCTTCTTCTCTTGGGGGACGGGGACTCGGAGTCTGGATCCGTTGCTTCCAGCTCCGGAGCGGTAACCCATTCGGGTGAGTCGGCCCCTGTATCAGCGGGAGCGCCCGACTTCCGCATTCCTGCCCCCACCGTTGCGTTAAAGCTGCCGGCGTTCCTTGCAGCTCCGGGGACAAGGGCCGTTGGCTGGCCGCAGCTCAGCTCCTCGACAGCGTCGTCCTCCGGCCCTTGTCCATGCTGTGCAGAAAAAGGTAATACTTACCTGCCGGTCTTGTGAAGGAGCCGGAGGAGAGAGCGCACTCCCCCCCCCCAGCCTGCCGGTGCGAGTGCGCGCGACGATATGCCGCGCATGCGTGCTGGCGGGGTCTTCACGAAGTCACTCACGTGACTCCGAAGTAAAATAGAGTTATACAAAATGGATACATAAAGTTATAAAGTCATACAACACAGAAACAAGCTCTTCAGATTACCTCATCCATGGTACCAAAACACCCCATCCAAGCTATCCCATTAACCCGCTTTTGGTCCCTTTCCCTCTAAACATTTCTTATCCAACTATCTTTTACATGTTTTTGTTATACCTGCATCAACTACTTCCTCTGGTGAGCAACATAGTGTTTTAATATATGTTCTGATGAAGTCTTGCCACAGACTTTATCTACTATGTTGGGACATTCATGGTTTTGACATCGAAAGCTTTAGCAACCCCCAGTTTAATTAAAAGTGCAAGCCTGATTCAGAGTGGAAACACTATCCTTCAGAGAGACACCAGTTAAAGAACTCTGCACGATTCCTTCCACTAACCCACCGTGTCACAAAGGAGGTGAAGGCTTCTAATAATTCTAATCAATGGCTCGACAATCTCAAATTGTTGCCAATAACTTGAAAGATTTTATTAATATCATGCACTGTGGTAGAATTTAGTCAATACAATGTGCGCTGCAAAGCTGCTTGGAATACATCACGCTTCTTTTCAACATTTGTAGTCATGTTACTGGTTTCTTCAGGAAAATATTAAATAAATGGCTGTTAAGAAGCTGTTTAGAATTTTAAAGTGGAGCCATTCGTTCTGAGCTTATACTTGTAACAGATGTAATATTGATTGGTACAACTTTAGGAATTGTAAGATATGACCGACTGCTCCCTGGGATGTTGATATGGAGGCGTCCAGAGGCTATCTGTCTCTGCAGAAAAAAAGCCACGGAAGAAATGACACTTTGCATAATTGAAGTTTGTCTTGTCTTGTTTTGGAGAGACACCATGGAAACAAGCCCTTCGGTCCACCGGGGCAATGAGAGAAAAAACATTTGTAAACATACAGAAAAAATGCGTAAAATGAGAAAATAAAAAAACTGGATGAGGATTTCTTTTTAGTTACAGATGCTGGATACTATAATTATTGCGTAATAATAGAATATTGACTGGCCTTGAGGGGGATACGACATATATTGCCTGAAGTAGATTCATATTGCCCGAGTCGAAGACGAGGGCAATATGGATCTAGTGAGGGCAATATATGTCGTATCTCCCGAAAGAGGACAGTCAATATTGTTATTATTACCCATATCAGACATCTAGAGGAAAATCTGAACATCTCAGCTCGGCGGACTTCCACGTAAAATTTAACCAAAATGGACGCGGCAGTCTTCCTGTCTGCCGTTTGAATATTCTAAATTTCCCACGCAGCGTCACGTTGCCAAGTTCCCGGATGTGAGACCAGGGGAATATAAGACTATATTCCCCGCTGTTTTAACAGGTAAAGTCCATAGGCGTTCGCAAGAAAGGGGAATACAAGAAAATATTCCCCTGTTACCCCTGCTGGCAGTAAAAACGAAGGGAATACAATTTTGTAAAAGCATACCTCAGATGTGTGATATGGGTAATAATTATTTATATTTCCATGCATCACGCAATGGGATTTATATTATGTTCAACATAACAGCTATAACACAAATCATGTTATGAAAGATATGTACATAATCTTTACATGTTATTCTACACGTGATACTTTAGTCTTGTGTTGGTGAATAGTATCAGCTGGTAGCATGATGGTTGCCATTGGTTGCTCAAGCAGAGGTCCGTCTAGTGTTTGTTGACTTTAGTTTAGTAACTTTAGTAACAGGCCCTTCGTCCCACTGAGTCCATGCCGTTCACCGATCGCCCGTTCTACTGCAGTTGTACAGGGTCTTGGTGAGACCACTCCTGGGGTATTGCGCACAGTTTTGGTCTAATCTGACGAAAGACATTCTTGCCATAGAGGGAGTACAGAGAAGGTTCACCAGACTGATTCCTGGGATGGCAGGACTTCCATATGAAGAAAGACTGGATAGACTCGGCTTGTACTCGCCAGAATTTAGAAGATTGAGGGGGGATCTTATAGAAACTTACAAAATTCTTAAGGGGTTGGACAGGCTAGATGCAGGAAGATTGTTCCCGATGTTGGAGAAGTCCAGAACAAGGGGTCACAGTTTAAGGATAAGGGGGAAGTCTTTTAGGACCGAGATGAGAAAAACATTTTTCTCAGAGAGTGGTAAATCTGTGGAGTTCTCTGCCACATAAGGTAGTTGAGGCCAGTTCATTGGCTATATTTAAGATGGAGTTAGATGTGGCCCTTGTGGCTAAAGGGATCAGGGGGTATGGAGAGAAGGCAGGTACAGGATACTGAGTTGGATGATCAGCCATGATCATATTGAATGGCGGTGCAGGTTTGAAGGGCCGAATGACCTACTCCTGCACCTATTTTCTATGTTTCTATTTACTCCACTTTTTCATCCACTCCCTACACACTAGAGGCAATTTTACAGAGTCCAATTAGCCTGCAGACCCGCTCGTCTTTAGAATAAGGGAGGAAACCGGAGCACCCAGAGGAAACCCATCCGGTAACGGGGAGAACATGCACATTCCACACGGACAGCACCCGAGGTCAGAATTGAACCCGGGTCTCTGACGCTATGAGGCAGCAGCTCTACCAGCTGTGCCACTGTGGCACCATTTATTAACGAGGCATATTTTTTTGTTAATGTAAATTACTGCTTTTTCACCCGGACCTTTGCAAATGAATGAGATAAATATATTGAGAGACTGCTTGAATTTGATATGTAATGGATCCTCATGATTTCCTCATCAGCAGACCACAATCAGTACGAATTGGCAACAACACTTCTTCCTCAATAACCATCAACACAGGAGCACCTTAATGCTGTGTGCTCAGTCCCCTGCTTTACTCTCTCAACATCCATGGCTCTGTAGCCAGATCCCGCTCCAACGCCTTCTTTAAATTTGCCAATGTTATCACCAAATGTTGGACAAATAATGGGTAATGATAAGTCAGAGTACTGGAAGACGATCGATAACCTGTTTGAATGGGCACTAGAATAACAATCTGGCTCTCAACATTAGCAAGACCAAGGAGCTGATAATTGACTTCAGGAGGGGAAAGACGAGGATCAACGAACCTGTCATCATGACAGGATGGCGATGGAGAGAGTCAACAGCAGATTCAGATTCCTGGGCGTGCGTACCTCTGAAGATCTGTCCTGGGCCCAGCACACTGATGCAAACACAAAGAAAGCTCTTCAACACCTCTACCTCTTTAGAAGATTGAGGAGGTTTGGGGCGGCACAGTGATGCAGCGGTAGAGTGGCTGCCTTATAGCGCTTTCAACGCCAGAGACAAGGGTTTGATTCACGACAACGGATGCTGTCTGTTTGTACGTTCTCCCCGTGACCACGTGGGTTTTCTCCAAGATCTTCAGTTTCCTCCCACACTCCAAAGAGGTACAGGTTAATGGGCTTTCTATGAATATGAATTGTCCCCGGTGTGTGTTGGGTAATGTTAATGTGCAGGGATCGCTGGTCGGCCGTGGATACGAATGGCCAAAGGTCCTGTTTCCATGCTGTGAAACTAAAGTAAACTAAAACTAAGATTGGGTATGTCAATGAATAGTCTATCGAACCTCTACAGGTGTACAATATGGAGCATACGGACTGCTTGCATTACTTCCCGGTTCAGTAAAAATGTGGGTCAGGCACCATCTCTAGAGAACATGAATAGGTTTCTTGCTCCTGACTCTCAGTCTGAAGAAGGGTCTCAACCTGAACCGTCACCAATTCCATTCCTCCTGAGATGCTATCTGACCCGCTGAGTTAGTCCAGCTTTTTGTGTTTATCTTCATGAATAGGACCTACCTTCAGATTGATTGTAGGGGGGGAACAGGGGGGGAACAGGGGGGGAGAGGCAGGACAAAGCGTGGCAGGTGATAGTGAACACAGGTGAGTGTTTTGGTTTTGATAGTCAGATAGGTAGGTCTAGGAGGACCAAACACAAGCATTCAGCGAAATGGTCACCAAGTCTAGGCTTGGTCTCTCTGAGGTACAGGAGGCCATACTGGGAACACCAGAGAAGGTGTTTGAAGAAGATGCTTGGCCTGGATCTTCTACAATATCCATGGGCAACTCTTAGCCATAAAAATAGTTTCAAAGATTTTCAAGAAGCTTTTCAAAGTCTACAGAGAAGATTTAGGCCATTTGGAAGAGTGGGCTGAAAGATGGCAGATGGAGTTTAATGCTGATAAGTGTGAGGTGCTACATCTTGGCAGGACAAATCAAAATAGGAAGTACATGGTAAATGGTAGCAAATTAAGGAATACAGTTGAACAGAGGGATCTAGGAATAACTGTGCATAATTCCCTGAAGGTGGAATCTCATGTAGATAGAGTGGTAAAGAAAGCTTTTGGTGTGCTGGCCGGTATAGACGTTGGGATGTAATGTTAAAATTGTACAAGGCATTGGTGAGGCAAATTCTGGAAAATGGTGTACAATTTTGGTCGCCAAATTATACGAAAGGTGTCAACAAAATAGAGAGAGTACAGAGGGGATTTACTAGAATGTTGCCTGGCTTTCAGCACCTAAGACAGAGAAAGGTTGAACAAGATAGGTCTTTATTCTTTGGAGCGCAGAAGGTTAAGGGGGGACTTGATAGAGGTCTTTAAAATTATGAGAGGGATAGATAGAGTTAACGTGGATAAGCTTTTTCCATTGAGAGTTGGGAAGATTCAAACAAGAGGACATGATTTGAGAATAAGGGACAAAGGTTTAGGGGTAACATGAGGGGGAACCTCTTTACTCAGAGAGTGGTAGCTGTGTGGAATGAGCTTCCAGTGGAAGTGGTGGAGGCAGGTTCGATTTTATCATTTAAAAATAAATTGGATAGGTATATGGACGGGAAAGGAATGGAGGGTTATGGTCTGAGTGCAGGTAGATGGGACTAGGTGAGAGTAAGTGTTCGGCATGGACTAGAAGGGCCAAGATGGCCTGTTTCCGTGCTGCGATTGTTATATGGTTATATAGTTGTTGCAGGAATGGAAAACACTCCAGCGTGGGACTTTGTCAGTCAGAATAGACTCTGGAACATGGTCAATCCAGAGCTTAATCTGTAGGTACAAAGAAGAAACCACAGCTGACGTTCTCAGCTGCTCCTGATGTCATTGTCTGGCCCAGCCTAATCAATGCACTACAATAACTGGTGTTCTACATCTATGGATGACTTATGAAAGAAGAATATTGTGGCCAATCCATCCAAATCTCGATCTGTCTCACAAATAATTGGCATTGGCTTTGCATCATGACTTGGCCAGGATTCAACCCAGGACACCTTGAATGTTTGAGTATCTGAATCGTTGCCAGCAGGTCCCATTCACAAGAGAAGATGACAAAAACAATTAGCCAAATAAGCGTGCTGGCGTTAAATCTTGTTACCTTGATGCTGCTAATAAATAGTTGATATTTAGTTTGTGAACAAGTTGTTCACTTAATAAGAACATGGCTCACCTTGCATTTTCAGTCAAGGCTAAGGATGCAGGGAATTAAATGGACAGTAATAGATACTCGAGAGCAATTGCTAGCCAGTAATCTAATCAAGAGGTTTAGGTGACATCATGATCCGTGATGTGGAACTAAAGAAACTTATAAGTACCACCCGAACACACAAATTAGATCAGCGACTTCTGGGCAGCATGGTAGAGCTGCTGCCTTACAGCGCAAGAGGCCCGGGTTCGATCCTGACTGCGGGTGCTTGCCTGTACGTTCCCCCCGTGACCTGCGTGGGCTTTCTCAGAGATCTTCGGTTTCTTCCCACACACCAAAGACATACGGGTTTGTAGGTTAAGTGGCTTGGCATGAATGTAAATTGTTCCCAATTCGTGTGGGATGGTGTTGGTGTGCGGGCATCGCTGGTTGGTGTGGACTCGGTGGGCCGAAGGGCCTATTTCTGCGCTATATCTCCAAACGAAACTAGACTGTTGACCCTAAAATACTGCATGTAATTTGAAAGAGAGCTCCGTTGTTTGAGGAACTTGTTGTGACAATAATAGCCAAAGTGACATTAATGATTGGAGTCTGCGCTGAAAAGTTGAAATGCAATCACTAAATTATTAAACAGCGATCCAGAACTGATTTTCAGAGAAAAAGACAACTCCCAGAGTATAATGATGTAAAGCACATATTTATCTCCAAGAGTTAGTTTATTAACAGCAATTTCCGGTTTGAGTTATGAACATCTTGTGAATTTTTCTCATAAGAAATAAGCTCATTCCTCATTCTAATGAGTCCTTAATGTTTCCCTAAAATAAATTATGCTGCTCTCTTTCTCCCTGTTGTTTCTTCCTGTCTGTAACTTATCCCAAAGGGAGAAATGTATCTTTGATCACCAGCACTAAATGCACGCTTTTGTATTAATTACTGTTGATTCTCAACTCTGCACGCAGTACGCGCTGAGCTGCGTACGAGTGCCTGGGGTTCTCCTCTGTATTTAATGTTGGAAATTCAAGGCAATTCTTTGCTGCCATTTTCCCTGATTTGTCCATGTGTTTCCGTCACTTGTTTTGTGCCTCTTTTGTGCTCTCCCTCTCAACATGTGACAGAGTCAGAGAGTCACACTCCCCTCAAGCACTTGGGCCCAACCACGTCAAGGCACGGTGGCGCAGCGATAGAGTTGCGGCCTTACAGCGTCAGAGACCCGGGTTCGATCCTGACCACGGGTGCTGGTCTGTACAGAGTTTGTACATTCTCCCTGTGACCGCGTGTGTGAAGTTTGGTGGACTGTGTGGGATGGGAGGACCCGTTGCTCCTCCCGTGCAGCAGGTGGCGCTGCACAGGACAAAGGGGGATGTTTTGTTTATAGTCTTTCCTGTCTGTAGACAGGGTGAGTGTGCAGCCATTTTGAGTTGTCTTGCTGCCAGCATTGAGTAATACAATAAAGACTTCTGTTGTACCTTGAAGACTCTCAAGTTTATGTAGACATAGAAAAAGCACACAAATGTGGTGTCAGCAGTGGGATACTTCGGATTGCGTCCAAAGAACTCAGATAAGAGCCTATTTTTTCGATTTAAAAAAATAAAAAATTGAGCTCTGCTGTGTACTCGAACTGACATGTCTCAGCAATTCGATCGTTTCGATCCCGAGCGAGAAAGGTGGTCGTCGTATTTAATGCGCACTCAGTTTTATTTTGAAAGTATGGAAATTACGACTGACCTAAGGAAGAAGGCTCCCTTGTGTTCATCACTGTCTCCAGAAACTTCTGCACTGCTTCAAAATGTACTTACTGAGGAAGTAACTGAAGTTTCATGTGCTGAAATCACAACAGCTTTGCAGCTGCATTTCGAAGAAAGTCGAAATTTCCTCGCAGCTCACCTCTTTTTTTACCGGACGGTGCAACAGGAAGGGCAATCGAACACCGAATTTCTTGCTGAACTTCGCACCAAGGCAAAGGCATATGACTTTAAAGTTCAATGCTGCGGACAGTGCCAAGACAATGCGTTGCGGGATAGACTGGTCATGGGCTGCAGGCACGCATTCATCCAGCAGGCGATACTTAAGCAATCGGACACCTCATTGAAGAATGTGCTGCAGTGTGCTAAGATGGCCAAGCTGT
Organism: Okamejei kenojei; assembly: GCA_035221665.1. Classification (NCBI taxonomy): domain Eukaryota; kingdom Metazoa; phylum Chordata; class Chondrichthyes; order Rajiformes; family Rajidae; genus Okamejei; species Okamejei kenojei. Next base: position 26,261,983 of record CM069158.1, on the reverse strand, counting down.
TAAGTAAAGAACTGCACAAAATGGCCGGCGAAACAGCGTCGAAGCTCCCTCAAGAAGTGCATACAGTTCGTCAGACCCGTCCACAATGCCAGTAACCACTTGATCGACCCAGAGCAAATCCGGAGAAGATGGGACGGTTTCAGAAGAGCCGTCCCACTGTGGGGGGGGGGGGGGGGGGGGATCGAATCTCTGCTACTGGCTCGACTGCTCATCATCACCGTGAGTGCTCGTATATCGAGTCTGTTTGTTATGCCCGTTACCGAAAAGGTCATCTCCAGGCAGTGTGTCAATCCGTGGGAAAGCGGAGAAAGGGCAAGAAAGCGCAAAACAAGGTCGACCAAATCGCGGAGACCATTCCTATTGAAGCGCTCGGTGTGTCTACGATCGCCGACAAGCCGAGGATTTCGCTGCGGGTCTCGAGCGTCGATCTACAGTTCCAGGTGGACACTCTTGCGGCTGTGTCACTAGTGGGTCAGGACATCTGGGAGAAGATTGGATCGCCGAAACTGAAACCGGCTAACATCCGCCTTTTTGGATATGGACGACAGCCCATTCCCACGAAAGGCAAATGCACTGTCGCCGTTTCCTGTAACGGTATGACACAGATGTTGCCGCTGATCGTCGTTGGCAAAGAAGGTACATCCCTGTGCGCCATCGACTGGATCCATGCTTTCAATGAACGCCTTGATCTACGATGGATCAACTATGGCATTGTCATCTACCCCGTACTGCAACATGGCCAGCAAGTGCGAGAACAACCTGCAGAAGGTTCTTGACCAGTTTCCGGCCGTTTCCGCACCTGGACTCGGACATTGCATAAAGATGAAGGCACGGCTCATACTCAAAGAGGATGCCCTCCCTAAGTTCTTCAAACCAAGACCAGTTCCGTTCAGTCGGATGGGATGCCGTCGACAAGGAACTCTGCCGTCTTGAAGAAATGGGAATTATCACCCATGTGGACCATTCAGAATGGGCCACACCCATAGTTGTCCTTCAGAAGCCTGGCGGCAAGGTGCGCGTCTGTGGCGACTACAAAGTGGCTGTAAACCCTCAATTGCGCATTGATCAACGCCCCATACCAAGCGTGGACGAGCTGCTCGTGAAGCTGCAAGGAGGACAGCACTTCTCGAAATTGGACATGTCCGACGCGTATCTCCAAGTGGAACTTGACGACAAGACAAAAAACCAACTCGTGATCAACACGCACATGGGACTGTTCAGATACAACCGATTGTCCTTTGGACCGGCGCCGGCCATCTTCCAGAAACGATTGACAATCTGGTTGCCAGGATTCCATACGTAGCCACCTACCTGGATGACGTAATTCCGGAAGTGGCCGCGCTGGCTGGCAGCTGCGGCTCACCTGCAATCCATCTGTTTTTTTCTTTTTTTTGTGTCTTTTGTGATTGTTCGATAGAAATTTTTTTTATTAGGTTGTGTATGTGTGGGGAGGGTGGGAGAAACAGAGTCTTAGTCTCTCCCTTCGGCGGGATGTGTGTCCCCCATCACCGTCTGTGCTGTGGCCTAATGGCGGAGCTGTGGCGGCGGCCTGGTTCGGAGCTGCGTTGCTCCAGTGACGGCGGCGGCCTGGTTCGGAGCTGCGTTGCTCCAGTGACGGCGGCGGCCTGGTTCGGAGCTGCGTTGCTCCAGTGACGGCGGCGGCCTGGTTCGGAGCTGCGTTGCTCCAGTGACGGCGGCGGCCTGGTTCGGAGCTGCGTTGCTCCAGTGACGCCGGTGGCCTGGTTCGGAGCTGCGGTGCTCCAGCGGCGGCGGCGGCCCGCAGAGCTGCGGTGCTCCAGCGGCGGTGGTCCACATAGAGCAGCGGTGCTCCAGCGGCGGCGGCGACCTGGTTTGGAGCTGCGGTGCTCCAGCGGCGGCGGCCTGGTTTGGAGCTGCGGTGCTCCAGCGGCGGCGGCCTGGATCGCCTCAGTGCAGAGGGAGAACTAGGAGGGAGGAAGACAGGGACTTGAGACTTTTGCCTTCCACCACAGTGAGGAGGTGCCTGGTGAACTCATTGTGGTGGATGTTGGATATGTGTTTATTGCGTGTTTTGTTTGTATTATATGTATGACTGTATGGTAACAATTTCGCTCAGGCCGTAAGGTCTGAATGACAATAAAGGAATCTAATCTAATCTAATAATTGTCACCGGCCGGACAGAGGAAGAACACCTGCAGAACCTAAAACAGGTCATCACGGCACTGAACAACTACGGCATGACGTTGCGCATGGACAAGTGCGCATTCTCCGACAACAGGTCACATATCTCGGACATGTAATCTCGACAAGTGGTCTGAAGCCATCGGAAGAAAGAGTGGACGCCATTGTGAAATTGCCGATGCCCGAAAATGTGAAGCAGCTTGAAAGCTTCATTGGCTCGGTGAACTACGACGGCAAGTTCACACCGGCACTTTCCACTTTGTGCGCACCATTGAACAGCCTGCGAAAACAGGATGTCGAATGGCGCTGGTCCAAAGAGTGTGACCATGCAGTCACCAGGTTGAAGGAGATGCTCGCCCAGAAGACGCATTTGGTCAACTATGACCCATCGAAGCCGATCTCGCTGGCCGCCGATGCATCGCCGTACGGTCTTGGAGCTGTAATCTCACAAACGGCGCAAAATGGCAAGGAAGAACCAATCGCGTTCACATCCAAAACACTGATGACCGCCAAGAAAAGCTACAGCCAAGTGGAGAAAGAGCAGCATACAGATAACGCAAATACTGATATCTCTTCAAAAGAGAACAAAAGAGGAAAACTCTGTTGATTCTGAGCCTTTAGCAAGAGTTGTGAAACGCAAAAAAGGCTGGAAAAAAGATTGAAGTGAGGTCCAGCTAAATGGAGACGTTCAAACTGCAAAAGGAGGAGTGTGATGTTTGGTGGACTGTGTGGGGTGGGAGGACAGGTGGCGCTGCACAGGACAAAGGGAGATGTTTTGTATATAGTTTTTCCTGTCTGTAGACAGTGTGAGTGTGCAGCCATTTTGAGTTGTCTTGCTGCCAGCATTGAGTAATATAATAAAGACTTCTGTTGTACCTTGACGACTCTCAAGTTTATGTAGACATAGAAAAAGAGCACGAAAGCGTGGGTTAGATGAAAGAAAAAGGTAAAGTAAAGATCAAAGGGATAGTTGTGCTTTGTGCCACAAAGTTTCAATATCACAAACTAAGTTCAATATCTTTATTTAACTAGCATAAACTCTTATTGCTTTGCTGATATCTACCACAAGAGTGCTTTTGGCACCCAAAAGTATATAGTTAATGACATGCACCAGTAAACTGGGATTATAAAATATGATAAGATAAATGATTGGTATTGGTAATGGTTTATTAATGTCACGTGTATCAAGCTACAGTGAAAATCATGTTTGCGTGCTATACAGTCAAATTATAATATATATGAGTGTAATCCAGTGGTACACAAGTACAACAGGTAGGGCAAAGAGAAAAATACCAGAGTGCAGAATATAGTGTCACAGTGTTATAGTGTTAGAGGTGCAGAGAAGCAGTCCAAGTCCGCAATGAGGTAAGTTGGCAATGAGATAAGTAGGTACGTTGGTTTGATGATAGCTCAGGCATGGCTGTGACGGGTCAGGTCTAGTTATGATAGGTCAGGCCTAGTTCCTCCTGCTCTGATTCCCCACCAATGGTCCCCTCATGCTTGCTCCTGGTCCAGTTGTGAAGACCACGCATGTTGGCCCGAAGCACCCTTCATTCCAATGACCTGATGTGAGTAACAGTCATGCCCCCTGTTGGTGAGTGAGGAAGCTCTGTGGCCAAACAATCTTTGAAAGCTTGATGTGCCTCAACTTGATGCCTCTTCTGCAAGAGGAAAGGTCTCGGCCTGAAAAGTCGACGGCCCATTTCCCTCCTCAGATTCCGCCTGACCCACTGAGTTCCTCTCAGAGTTTGTCTTTTGTTCTAGATTCCAGCACCTGCAGAGATAGATAGATAGATAGATAGATAGATAGACAGACAGACAGACAGACAGACAGACAGACAGACAGACAGACAGACAGACAGACAGACAGACAGATAGACAGATAGATAGAGAGATAGATAGATAGATAGATAGATAGATAGATAGATAGAATGGATGGATACAGAGACAGACAGACAGACAGACAGACAGACAGACAGACAGACAGACAGACAGACAGAACCTTTGACCTCTGGCGCAACCTCACCCAAAGTATTGATGGGTGTAAAGATGCAAATGATAGTTAGTCATTTTTATATATTTCTAGTAGTCTGATTTATTCCCCCCTTGTCTCAAAAAAGCTTCTGACTCTCCACACCATCTATGCCACATCATCATTTTGTATACTTCTATCAGGACTCCTCTCAACTTCTGCCACTCCAGAGAAAACAATCCAAGTCTGTCCAATCTCTCCTTGCAGCTAATACCCCCTAATCCAGGCGGCATTCTGATAAACCTCCTCTGCACTCTTTACAGAACAAACCTTCCACATTCTTCCTGAAATGACACAACAAGAACTGCATGCGATATTCAAAACTGCACAAAATACTTGATAGCTCCTCAAGTTTACTTTTGGTCATGTTAAACACTGTCAGATAGAATCACAGAGTCATACAACATGGAAATAAGCCCTTCAACCCACTTACCCATGCCAACCAAGTTGCCCTTTCTACACTTGGCCCACCTACCCATGTTTGGCACATATCCCTCTGAACATTTCCTCTCCATGCACCTGTCCAAATGTCTTTTTAAATGGTGCCATTGTACCTGCCTCAACTACCTCCTCTGACAGGTCGTTCCATCTTCCATATTCCAGACATACCCACTATGTGAAAAAGTTGACCCTCAGATTCCTATTATATCTTTCACCTCTCACCTTAAACCTACGACCTCTGGTTCTTGATTCCACTTTAGCTTCATACAAAAAGACATTTTTCATGCTGTTTCTGCTTAGGATGTTCGCTAGTTTGACTGGTGACCAGTGTTATGTTTATTTTCGGGTTAGATAGTCAACATCTGACCAGGTTCGAGCACAAAAGCAAAGTGGAACAGAAACAGCATTAGGGCAGCTCAGCGGTAGAGCCACTGCCTCACCTTGCCAGAGCCGCAGGTGCGACACTGACCTCGGGGCTGCCTGTGTCGTGTTTGCACGTTCTCCCTGTGACTCGTACAAGTTTCTTCCCAGTGCTCCAGTTTCCTCCAACATCCCAAAGATGTGTGGATTTGTAGGTTAATTGGCCTCTGTAAAATTTCCCCCAAGTGTGCAGGGAGTGGATGGGTAAATGGGATAGCATTGAACTAGTGTGATAGTTACAAAATGCTGGAGGAACTAAGCGGGTCAGGCAGTATCTCTGGAGGAAAACAACTCGTGTGAATGGGTGATCGATGGCCAGCGTGGACCCAATGGACTGAAGGTCATGTTTCCATGCTGCAACTCTAACTCTAAACTAAGAAACTAAACACAGGTGCTTGGTCCTTGTGCTGTGCGGTTTAAACAACAAAGATACATTTTGTTCTTTTATACAAATTTGACATGGTTCTGCCTGTTTTCTGAATGTACCCCTGATCGTACCAAGAAAAGTAGTCGTGGTTGTTGGTGAGTTCAACATCCCACCCCTAGGGCAAAGTCCGGGAGAAACAACGTGCAGCGAATTATGTCATTCCATGCGTATCTGATGCGGAGAAGGCATTAAGTGTCCAAGCATGAATCGCAATTGAATTTCCCGCCCGTCACGATTCTATGCAGAAATGGTCGTGTGTATGTTGCACTCGGGGTGTACCTCAATTTCCAGGTACAAAAAACCAGCGCTAAACACCCAGATCTGCAGGCCTATATTTCCAATGGTTTCGTATTTAAGGCCAGAGGGGGAAAGTTTAAAAGAGATGTACGAGGCAAGTTTTTTCACGCAGAGTGGTTGGTGCCTGGAACGTTCTTCCGGGGGCGATAGTGAAAGCAGACAAGAGTGATGTTTCAGAGGCTTTTAGGTAGACATATGGATATGCAGGGAATGGAGGGATATGGATTACATACAGGTTATGGCTCAATGATTGAGCCACTGCCTCTCAGCACCAGAGACCTGGGTTTTAGATTAGATTAGATTAGATTTTATTACTTGTCATTCGAACCTCAGAGAGGCTCGAACGAAATTCTGTTTCTACAAGCCATACAAACAGAGCAATTCATAAAAAAAACACACAAACAATTCAATTCACACAAACATCCATCACAGTGACTCTCCTCCTCATTGTGATGGAAGGCAAAGTTCTTCTCTCTGCCCCGCACTATTTCTCTCCCGATGTCGAAGCCCCAGGCGGGCGGTGTTAAGTCCCACGGCCATTGAGGCGGCGCCGGGCGATGTACGGCCCCGCTCTAGGCCCAAAAGTCACAAAGTTGGAGCCCCCGGCGGGCGCTGGATTGTCCCGGGCGATGTACTGCCCCACTCCGGGTCGTTCCAACCCCACGACATGGGCATGAGAAGCCGCGTTGCAGGAGCTCCAGAGAGCGGTCTCTCACCCAGAGCCGCGAGCTCCCGATATCCCGACAGTCCACCAGTAGTAATCTGCAGCTGCAGCTGGTGCTCCGGAGTCGGGCCGCAGCTGGAGCTGGAGCTGGAGCTCCGGAGTCGGGCCGCAGCTGGAGCTGGAGCTGGAGCTCCGGAGTCAGGCCGCAGCTGGAGCTGGAGCTGGAGCTCCGGAGTCGGGCCGCAGCTGGAGTTGGAGCTGGAGCTCCGGAGTCGGGCCGCAGCTGGAGTTGGAGCTGGAGCTCCGGAGTCGGGCCGCAGCAGGAGCTGGAGCTGGAGCTGGAGCTCCGGAGTCAGGCCGCAGCTGGAGCTGGAGCTGGAGCTCCGGAGTCGAGCCGCAGCTGGAACTGCAGCTGGAGCTCCGGAGTCAGGCCGCAGCAGCGAGCCACCACCGCTCCCCACGCTCCGAGGCCGGCCAGCCCCACGATGGTAAGTCTGCAACTCCGCAGGCTCCGTGACTGCAGCCCCCAGGTCGTCCCGGTCGGAAGCCGCTCCACGGTACTAGGCCCCAACGACAACGGAGACCCGACAGGGAAAAAGTCGGGTCTCCCGTGCAGGGAAGAGATTTTTAAAGTTTCTCCCTCCCCACCCCCCACCCCCACATATACACAGTTATAAACAGTACAAAAAAAAACACGAACAACTACATTTAACTGGACAAAAAATAAAAAAAGACAGACTGGCTGTAGGGGCCGCTGCAACGTGAGCCGCGCCGCCGCACCGCCAGGATCAAACGGTTTGATCCTGACCTCAGGTGCTGACTATGTTTCAACTTAGTTTAACGTGCATCGTGTTCAGCACAAGGTTTGTGGGCTGAAGGGCCTGGTCCTGTACTATACTATTCCATGTTCTTTGTTTTACAGTTGTACACAATTCCCTCATGTATAAAACTCAGCATCCCATATCTGGTTATTAAAAAATAATAGCGTTATCAAGTTTCCTTAAATTTTTTATATCTGAAGTTTAAAGTATTCCATTTCATGTTCACTAGAATAAGTAAAGCAAACCTCTATTAATATAAGTTTGCAGACAAACTGATTCTCTCACCGCAGCAGCCCAATTAAACTAAGCAATTTGAACTGCTGAGAGTGACGGGCAAGATGATTCAGAGTACATTTCTTTTATTTATACCTAATGACAAAAGTAGGGTGGATGGCTTCCACACCCATGGCTAATCTGACATTTTACTTCGGAGTCACGTGAGTGACTACGTGAAGACCCCGCCAGCACGCATGCGCGACATATCTTTGAACGCATTGCGAAGCGACAGGCAGGGAGGAGGGTCGCTCCTCCACCGGTAAGTTTAAAACGGACCTACAGGTGAGTATTTACTAACCTGAGGGCGTTTTGCGGGCACTCGGCTGTGCTTTTTGTTACAGAGTACCCCACCATAGACAAATCTCGAACCAAGTCCAAACGAGCCGCTTCGAGACTGACTGCGGAGGACCGTGGGAACGCGGGCAGTCAGCAGCGGCCGGCTTCTCCAGAGCTGCTCGTTGTACAAACGGCAGCCCTCGACTTAACGCCGCAAAAAGCCCGTATGAGCACAGCGGACTGGCGGCAAAGCCACCCGTTGACTCCACAAGGTCTGGACTCGAAGACTCACGGCCCGCTGGTAGCGACGGCGGTCGATTATCCCACTTGGAGCGGATGGTGGAGCAATTGCTCCAACGTGACCTACTCCAGCAGGAATCTGGTCACCGTGGGTCTCCTAGCAGACCCACGGCAGTACCCTTTACAGGGCTGCCAAATGTCTCACCCTCTTCGCTGGGGAGAATAAGGAGTCAGGTCTGGGCTGACTCTGAAGAAGGGGAGTTGGCAGAAGAATCCAACGTGTTGGGAGTGCAAGAAGAGGAGCTACGCGGGATGGTGTCCAAGTTTGTGATGCCCTCACAGAAGGGACTGCTGTTGCAGCCACAGCTGACAGCCAGTATAAATTACCTGACGTCTCATCAGCTACAAGAACAGGCTATGAACGACACAACAGCCAAATAACTAGCTCCAGAAAACTGCATCTCCCTCAACGTGCCTGCGGTAAGTAACCCCATCTGGGGAAACATCAGTCCTGGCATTAGGAGCCAGGAAGTTAAAATGCAGAAAATCCTGAAACTACTGGCCTCTGGTATCACAGCCTTTGTCAGGTCAGTGGACGGGAACGATATGTCGGAGGAGCAACAGGATGCCCTGGCACTCTTCTGTAACGTACAGTTTGAGATCAACTGTTTCAGGAAGAGTGCCATCCGACCTACACTAAACCCAAAGTTCGCGGGGTTGTGTAGAACCAGCAGCGCACAGCCGCCTACTCTATTATTTGGGGACAACCTGCCCAAACAGGTAAAAGACCTCGACAAAGAGACAAAAGCCGTCGGCCTGATTAAGGTGCCGGCCGCTACCAGGTCCTCATACCAGGTCCGCTACCAGGTCCTCGGCAGCAGCACCCCTACGCATCCACCATCAGGTCGCGTTATCACAGCAAAAGAACAGCTGGTGAAAGCTCGAAGGCCGTACAATCCACACAAAGGTCTTTTTCAGGCCATGTCCCAGAACGGCCTTCCTGGAAGATGCGCCATACCCCACACCACAGCGCCTCCACATCCCAGGAACCAAGGACGGAGAAAACCAACACAGCACCACCGGTAACCATGGAGGTAGGTGGGTCTGGTTGCCCTCGGAACATAGCATGTGTAACTTCTTCACAGGTTGGGGGAAGGTTACACTTGTTTAGGATGCATGGAGTTCTATAACTTCTGATCCTTTCATACTGCCCAGTATTCAGGGATACAAAATTGAATTTGTTGACAAACTCCTCCTTCCGGTTCAACATGCACCTAGCCGAAAGTTTGTGCTTTCACAGAAAGAGAAAGTGGAAGATCATGCGGAACTGTTAAGACTACATACAAAAGGAGTAATTGAGAAAAACAAACATGAATCTCTTGAGTTTGTATCAAACATCTTCACCAAAAACAAAAAAGATGGTGGATGCCGTATCATTATTGATTTGACGCAACTGAATACTTTTGCGCAGTACACCCACTTCAAAATGGAAACCTTTGTTACTGCCAAACAACTAGTTTACAAGGGGTACTTCATGGGCTTGCATCGACCTAAAAGATGCATGCTATTCAGTACCAATAGAGAAAGATCACCGCAGATATTTGAAATTTATCTGGATGGGGCAGCTCTGGCAGTATAAAGCGCTGCCTAATGGATTAACATCAGCCCCCAGACTGTTTACTAAAATATTGAAACCTGCATTGGCGTTTCTTCGGAAAAAAAAACATATTGTCATGGCATATCTCGATGACATCCTAATTGTGGGTGAAATCTTGGAATTGGCCAAATTGGCTGTCTCAGCCACCAAGCTCCTATTTAAAAAATTGGGATTTATCATCCATCCAGACAAATCCAAGTTAATGCTTCTGTGACTATGGATTATATGGGGTTCACGATTGACTCATATGTCTGTCACTTTGCCAAAGGACAAAGCAACAGATTTGATAGAGGCATGTAACAGCCTTGTTTGCGTCAGTAAACCATCTATTCGGCAAGTAGCCTGGGTAATTGGGAAGCTCGTGGCTGCCTTTCCAGCCACACAATTTGGACCCTTACATTACCAAAATCTACAAAGGGCCAAAATTGCAGCAATCAAACACCATGCTGACCATTTTGACAGGCCAATGCAGTTACCAGCCAAAGCAAATTTGGAATTGCGTTGGTGGACTAGCAATGTTCGCCATTGCTCTAATCCCATCACAGTCACAAACCCTTCGGTTGTGTTACAAACTGACGCCAGCGCGCACGGCTGGGGAGCAACCGATACCACCTCCAGTTGTGGTGGTAGATGGAATACACATGAGTTAACCTTACTTCAGGCACTGGGTATCAATCATCTAGAGATGTTGGGAGCGTTTCACAGACTTTGGGCTTACTGTTCAGACATGCACCATCTGCATGTTCGCCTACAAATTGATAACACCACCGTGGTGGCATACATTAAGTTGATATCTTGTGATGAATTGGCCAATTCAATCTGGCACTGGTGCATAGAAAGAAACACTTGGATATCAGCTACTTACCTTCTGGGTAAGCTCAATCCAGACTTAATCACCAGATACCAACATATGTTGCATGGGAACCAGACCCTGGGGCAGTAGCGATGGACGCTTTCTCGCTACACTGGGGGGATTTGTTTTTCTATGCATTGCCCCCCTTCTGCCTCATCAGTCGGGTCTTGCGAAAAATTCAACAAGACTCCGCATCGGGTATTTTGGTAGTACCCGATTGACCGACTCAGCCATGGTTCCCTGTAGTAACAACATGGTCTCAGAACCATGTTTTCCGATCTCCAAACGCCCGAGTTTGCTGGTACATCCTGTGACGGGGAGAGTCATCCGTGCCATGACCGAATGAACCTATTGGTTTGCAGGATTTGAAAAGACCTCTCCTGGAATTTGGACTGTCGGACCGAACCATGAATATCATCGTGGCATCATGCAGAGAGTCCACCAGGAAACAGTACCTCACCTATATCAAAAAATGGGAGGTATTTTGTATCAGGACAAACACTACTTACAACACAGCCACCATCACGGATGTGCTGGAGTTCCTGGTAAGTCTACATTTCGATTAAGGCTTGAGTTATAGTGCCATCAACTGCGCAAGAAGTGCCCTATCCTCATACCTGGGACGGGGTTAGAACACCACGGAGTAGGATCTCACCCTCTGGTGTCAAAACCTATGAGGGGTATTTTTAACTCAAATCCCCCCCAGGCCTTGATATTCCCAGACCTGGGATATTGGAATTGTCCTGACCCTGCTCAGAGATTGGGCACCAGCCACGCCCATTTCACTAACCAAACTCACATATAAAATAGTGATGCTGATGGCACTTGCAACTGCGCAGTGGGTCCAGTCTCTGCACAAACTAAGACTGGATGCCATGGCAACATCCCAAAATAAGGTAACCTTTCACATTTATGAGTTACTTAAACAGAACTGGCCTGGGTCATCTGGCTTCAAATTGGAGTTCCTGGCTTATGCATAGATAGACGCCTATGCTAGTGACCCACCTTCTACATTACCTAGAGGTCACCAAAAGTCTCAGGGGAACGGAAATGGCTCTGTTGATAAGCTTTAAACGTCCTCATCATAGAGTAACTGTGCAGACCATCTCAAGATGGCTTAGGGTGGTATTAGGTGCAGCAGGGGTGGACACTGATGTTTTTAAATCTCATTCTACCAGGGCTGCAGTTACATCGGCAGCAAGGATGATGGAAGTTCCTATGGACCACATCCTTGCAGCGGTGGGTTGGTCTAATGAAACAACTTTCCAGCGGTTTTATAACAAACCTGTGGCCACGCCTGAGATATTTGCAGACACTATTTTAAGTTCTGTATTATAATTTTCCCCGAAGTTAGGGGTTATTATTATTATTTGTTAAATAAATACATTATTGTTTTTCAGCACTGTTTGAAGTCTGAAATTCATTAAACATACTTCCTCCATTGGTTATTATGGCAGTGTGTGAGTATGGACTTGTTTCCAGGGCATGAAATCACAGAGCTTTGAAGTCTTCACGTAATCACTCACGTGACTCCGAAGTAAAATAGTAAGATTAAACAAGAACTTACCAGTTTGAAGTTTGATCCTTATTTTATGAAGAGTTACGATGAGGGATTACGTGCCCTCCGCTCCCAACCCTCTTTTATAAGGTCAACTGGTATGTTAGTTCTCTTATCTTACTATCTTCAGTCAACGCTACTATCTGTGATTTCACACTGCTGCTTTGAAGAATGTCGCACATGCGTGCTGGCGAGGTCTTCACGTAATCCCTCATCGTAGCTCCTCATAAAATAAGGATCAAACTTCAAACTGGTAAGTTCTCGTTTAATCTTACTATTAATTCACCAAGTGACCCTGGGTATTGAGGGTCAGGGGTCATGATCAGAAGGATCCAAGACAGCGCCCAACCCAGGCGACTCTGTGCGCTAGTCACAGAAGTGGATTTGCAATCGCTACACTCTTTTACAGCTCTACTCCTGACAGATTCCCTTTATCATGTATCTTGTACACTGCGGATGGTTTGATTGTAATCAGGCATTGTCTTTCCACTGACTGGTTAGCATGCTACAAAAGCTTCTCACTGTACCCCGGTACATGTGACAATAAACTCAACTCAACGCAACTAAACTCAACTCAGCCGAGGAAATGTAGTCTCGTCGCATCAAGAGTATATTTTCCTCTTCCCAATTCTCCTCTCTTCCTTCTTACCCTAAGCGCATAGACCATTGGTCAGGGAACAGTTTGATAGGTAACCATTTATCTGAAGAAGGGTCTTGACCTGTTTCCTTCTCTCCAGAGATGCAGCCCGTCCTGCTGAGTCAGGGGCGGAAATCGCTATCAATATATGGGGGGGGAGACAATTTATTGGTGGCCGCGCGCGCACGCATACACACACGCAAGACTTCGGAGGCTTTGGCCGTGGGCCCTGTGGATGGTAACATCGGGAGCTAACCTGGTTGGTGACCGACTCCGAACTCCAGCAACAGCAGCTTTGTCTGCCCCGAATCGGGCTTCAATCGGCCCGTTCGCGGGGTCTTTCATCACCCGGCCCGGCTTAAAACTGGCCGCGGGATCTTATACCGCCTGGCGGGGGCTTCAACATCGGGAGCCTTGATCGCCTCGACGCAGCAATTTGACCACCGACTGGTGGAAGATCCCGCGGCTGATGTTAAGCAGCGCCGGGCGATGAAAGGCCCCGCGAACGGGCCAGATCTATGATCTTTGCTCCAACAGGACCTCTCCCTCCTCCAATCACCGCACTCTATCCTCAGTCCCACCCCCCTACTTCCGCCTCTGACCGACACCTCCCTCCTCCAATCATCGCGCTTAATTATCATGTCCCCCCCCAACCCCCACTACCTGCTGACCAACGTCTCTCTCATCCAATCGGCACCCTCGATCATCAGTCCCACCCCCGCTGTCTCACCAAAAGCTGAGATTTTAACAGATTTTTTAAAACCAAATTTAAAAATCCGGATTACAAAACATGGGGGGGATTGTCAACCCACCTCTCAAAACATGGAGGGGCGCATGGGAGGAAATCTCACCTCCTCCCCCCAGGATTTCCGCCCATGTGCTGAGTTTCTCCAGCATTTTCTGTCTATCTTCCCTTTATTATCTCTCTCTAGTTCTCTTAGACATTGATTATTGGCTTGGACTTGGTACATAGCAGCCAAGACGTCCAACGTGTGTGTGAAGGATTTTCCAGTCAATGGTCAACTAATTATAAATATCAGTAGAATCATTTGGTAGTGGGATCATGCTACCTGTGGCCCTGGTTGAGAACAGCTGCCTCAGCGTAAAACAGATTTGAATCAAGTAAGCTCTGATCTAAATATATGCCTGGCTGACAGTGCCTTGGTCTAACAATGTCCTCAGGGACAATTGCCAACTACTTTCCATCCATCTGCCAATCACCCGTAGAAACAAGGAACTGCAGATGCTGGTTTACAAAAATAGGACTCAAAGTGCTGGAGTATCTCAGCGGGCCTGGCAGCACCTCTGGAGAACATGGATAGGTTACACAAAAGGACACAGAGTGCTTGAGTCTAATGAAGAGTTCCATCCCGAAACATCACCTATCGGTATTCTCCGGAGATGCTGCCTGACCCACTGAGTTACTCCAGGAATTTACGTCACCTCACCTGTATCCACCTATCACTTGACAAGCCTTGTCCTGTTCCCAACTCCCCAGCTAAAATCAGTCCGAAGAGGAATCCAGACCCAAAATGTCACCTGTCCATTCCCTCCACAGATGCTGCCTGACCTGCTGAGTTCCTCCAGCACTTTGTGTTTTGTTTAAGAACCCAGCACCTGCAATCTCTTGCAACTTGACTGCTTGGTTGAAAAATCTCCTCAAAATGTGTCTAATTTGAGGAAGTTCTCCTTCTTTTTCCGACATCAGTTTGAAGAAGGGTCCCGGCCCGAAACGTCGCCCGTTCCTTCCCCTACACAGATGCTGCCTGACCTGCTGAGTTCCTCTGCCACCGTGTACCTGCGCATTGCTCCACGAGTCCAGCATCTGCAGTTCCTCGTGCCTCGCCGATGATGTCCGTGCGAGTTAATATCAGCAGATGCACTGTCGCACAGACATGATCCTCGGAATCAAGGAGAACTAATTTACAAAGTTGTAATTTGCTCAGACAGAATATGTTTTCCTCAACCGAGAATGAAACATCAGATCCTTCCTAAATGAATTCCGCTAATTACTTCCCTTTGATCATGTTTTAATGTTATTAAAGCAATAAATGCTCGCTTAAATTAAAAACAGAGCCTCTGTACATACAGAGGTCACCGTTGGGTGAACGGGAATTTATGAGCCCTAGTCAAACTGTTAACAGGATTAATGTAATAACATGTTGGCACAACAGAACACTGTGTTGATGCATCAACATGTAAACTGGCTTCTCAGTATATATCATTTTCCGCATTATGGCAATTCATCTTCATGGGAAAAGGAAATGGGCAGAGAGCAAGTCATCCCTGGCAGTTGTTGACCATATGTTGACCATGGAAAGCTTCAGGTCACTGGTGGGACACTCGCTCCTGAGTCAAAAGGATCTAGGGGAGAGTTGTTGTAGTTGTAGCCCGGTCCATCACACAGACCATTGACTCCATCTACAGGAGAGTGGGGAGAGTGGGGTTAGGAGGGATGGGCCGAATGGCCTAATTCTGCTCCTATCACTTATGAACTTCACGCTGCATCGGTAAAACAGCCAACAAAATCAAAGACTTGTTCCACCCGGGCCATTCCTTCTTCTCCCTGCTCCTGTCGGGCAGAAGATACATAAGATTGAAAGCGTGCACCACAGATTCAGGACCAGCTTCTTCCAGGCTGTTATCAGGCCTCTGATTCCAGGCAGTGGTTGACTATTTGTTGACCATGGGCAGATAGATCTAGTTCTCTGGTGGGGCACTTGCCCCTGATTTGAAAGGTTCTGGATTCAATCCTAATCCAGCATCAGTCCGGACTGAGAGAGAGCTTCCGCATCCGAGCTTTCTGTCAGGTGAAATACTGAATCAAGGCTCCGTCTGCATTCTCAGGTAGAACTTGAATCTGTTCCAGTCACCCACAAGAACCTGTGTGTTGGTAGAGTTGCTGCCTTTCAGCGCTTGCAGCCCAGAGACCCGGGTTCGATCCTGACTATGAGTGTTGTATGTACGGAGTCTGTATGTTCTCCCTGTGACCGCGTTGGTTTTCTGCGAGATCTTCAGTTTCCTCCCACACTCCGAAGACGTACAGGTTTGCAGGTTAATTGGCTTGGTGTAAGTGTAAATTGTCATTAGTGTGTGTAGGATAGTGTTAATGTGCGGGGATCTCTGGCGGGCGCGGATTCAGTGGGCCAAAGGGCCCGTTTCCCTGCTGCATCTCTAAACTAAACTAAACTAAACTTTTTAGAAGAACAGGAGATTTTCTCGTGGTGTGGTGAATAACCTATATACTTAAAGCAGCATATCTAAGACAGATCGCCTGATCAATACCATGTTGTTGATTGCAGCAGATTGTTAAATGCAGATTGATGCCAAGCAGGATATACTGTAAGGCATCTCCAGCATGGTCACACCATGGCGGAAAAGTACCTGAAGTCCTGGAGGGCAAAGCAAGCTGTTCCAACCACCCACAACAACTCGTGGCGGTTGTGACTTGCAGATTGTGACAATGGCATTGCTATTAGGGGGATGTGCAGCTTCTTGCATGGGCACAGGAGAATTGCGGTGAGTATATTGAATGAGCTGCCGGTGGAAATATAGACACAAAGTGCTGGAGTAACTCAGCAGGTCAGACTCAGACTCTGAGGAAGGGTCTCGGCCCAAAAGGTCACCCATCCTTTGTCTCCAGAGATGCTGCCTGACCCGTTGAATTACTCCAGCACTTTGTGTCTATATTTGGTATAAACCAGCATCTGCACTTCCTTGTATCTACATAGGAGCTGCCAGAGGAGGTAGTTGAGGCAGGTCCTTAAACAGCATTTAAAAGGCACTTGAACGGAAACATTTTTAGGAAGTGTTTATGTTTAGGATATGCTTTATCCTAGGTTTAGGTTTATCTTTAGATGGTTTAGATGAAGGATATTGGTCAAACGTGGGAAATTGGGACAAGCTAGGAAGGGGCATCTTGGTCAGCATGGACGAGTTGGGCCAAAGGGCCTGTTTCTGTGCTGTATGACTCTACAGCTCTATGATGTACAACTCAGTCAATGGCGGATCACAGTTCTCAAAACTGCTTCTCCAGACACCAAACTATTGAAAGACACAGATTAAGCAAGCCCAGCATATTGAGGAATGTAGAAACAAGGATCTTCAGCTGCTGGTCTTTCCCAGAAATATTGTTTTAGCTGCAGTAAGTATTAAAAGCTAAAAAAAAAGAGAATTTTGCAAAACCTATAAATTGACATTTACAGCAATACAATATCAGGTTTCGATATTTCAATTAATACTGTTCACTCAAACCACTAATGGACAATAAAACAGTATTAAGGACCAAGTATAAATGCATCGTGTTGTTTTACGGTTTCTAACTATCCTGTTATAAAACCTTCAGATGTCACTGCCTCGTTTGTGTTTCTTTGAATCAGGTTCCATCTGAGTTAATGTCCCACCACAACTCACCCAGATCTCTGCTAGTCTCTTCATCTCATTCCCTAAAGGCAACTCCAATCTCTGTCTAGGACTGTTATTTTGTGGATTGGCCCCTCCATATAGCCATTGGATGGACATGCTTCTTGTCAAATTCCTGAATTTACCAGAATGGATCATACTCATCATGACTCAGTTCAGTTCAGTTTCAGTTCAGTTTAGTTTATTGTCACGTGTGTCGAGGTACAGCGAAAAGCGTTTGTTGCGTGCCGATTTTGTTGCATGATCACAATCGAGCCATTTCCTGTGTATAGATACACGATAAGGGAATAACTTGTAGTGCAAGGTAACGCCAGTAAAGTCCAAAGAAAGATCAAATCAAAGATGACTCGAGGTTCTTGGATGCTAGGTTTAGGTTTATTATTAATGCTACGTGCACTGAGGTACATTGAAACGCTTTGTTTTCCAATCGGATCAGATAATGCCATACAGAGATGAAATCGTGTCAAACTCAAGTATAATAGAGAGAGGGAAAGATACAGAGTGCAGAATATAGTTCAGATCATAGTAACATATCAATTGCATAGCCAAAGTCCAATGTCCGCAACGGGGTAGAGGTGAATCAGACAGTACCCTAGCTTATGTAAGGACAGTTCAGAAATCCGATATCAGCAGGATGAAGCTGTTCCTGAGTCTGGTGGTTCGCGCTTTCAAGCTTCTGTATCTTCTGCTCGATGGAAGCAGGGGGAAGAAGAAATGACTGGGGTGGGACAAGTCTTTGATTATGCCGGCTGCCTATTGGAGCTAGCGTGAAGTGTAGATGGAGTCAATAGTGGGGAGTTTGGTCTGTGTGATGGACTGGGCGACATGTATAACTCTCTGCATTTTCTTGCGGCTCAAGGCAGTTGTGTTCCCAAGCCGAGCCATATTGCAACCCGACAACATGCTTTCAAAGTATCATCGTTACAAAACCATGGCGTCATATTGCATAGAAACAGGTCCTTCAACCCACCATGTCCATCAAGTACTTATTTATACTAATAACTACTGAAAATTACAAATTGTCTCTCTCGTTAAATTCTTCCCCAAGATCTTCTGCATTTGTAGGGATAATCAGCGAAGATTTATAGCACTTTAGCGCTTCTTGCTTTTTTCACAATAAGCTTGGCAAACCAAAGTGCTCTACAGGACATTTCTGACAAGGTTCAATCACTTACTAGCTTTTAGTAGGCAGCTTTCTCTCCACTTAAAGGGGATTCATCAAATAAATGACATTCCCAAATAAATCTGTTCTGTTAACCGTTGAATGATTCTCAGGTTTACAGTTTACAGGGACTGCCTATCTTTCACATAGACAAGCCTGGAGTTGATATTAAAACAAAACTCGAGTTGATTCATGAGGGACAGTTTTCACTCGGAAGGAGGGGGTGGCAGCATATACGTTGTTATATCGGATCAGTTGGCATTTTTACACCTCGTGTCGCTGTTCATTTCCAACGACTGTAACAAATATGGTAACAAGAAGAGATGCCAAGCTGATGGCCATGCCAACTGTATCCATTTTATACGATTAATAAATGATGAAATTACTGTCATTCGACCCCATGATCAAAAACCGCAAGTGCTACTTAGTCATGGAGTCCAAAATAGGCCATTCGGCCCAATATGTCCATGCCGGCCAAGATGCCCATCTAAGCTGGTCCCATTAGTACTCGTGTTGGATAGGTAGATCAATAGGAAAGGTTTAGAGGAATACGGGGCAAATGCGGGCAGGTGGGACCAGTGTAGGTGGGGCACCTTGATTGGCATGGGCAAGTTGGGCCAACGGGACTGTTTGCGTGCTGCATGACCATGTGGTCCTATTACTGTCATGTGTACCGAGATACTGTGCAAAGCCTTTGTTCGCATGCAATCCAATCAAAGCGGATAATACTATACATGAATACGACCAAGCCGTTCACAAGCACAACATATAGAGCAAAGATAAAAATACCAAAGTGAACATTGATATGAACACAAAGTGGTGGATTGACTCAATGGGTCAGGCAGTGTTTCCGGAAGACAATGATAAGTGACAATTTGGGATGGGACCCTTTCTCTGACTAAACATTGTGAGAAATACTGATGGATTTACAAGTGGAAACATTTTTTACAAGTGTAAAATAGAGTAAAACGATAGTAAAAGAGTGTGACATCTTGCAAGACATTTTTGCATTTGCCTAGGATGGCCCGATACCCCCCCTTAACCTTTCCTATCCATGTACCCGTCCAATTATCTTTTAAATGCTGTCATTGCACCTGCCTCAACTACTTCCTCTAGTGACTCATTCTTTACTTGTATACAGTTTACAGAGACTGCCTATCTTTCACATAGATGGGGGATTTTTATTCTCCGGACATTCTATACAGCTGGGAAACAGCCCCTTGGGCTAGCTCATCCATGCCGACCAAGATATCCTGTCCAATCTAGTACCATTTACCATGTTTGCCTAATATCTTCTCTCTTGCTATAGGAGTGACTGAAGAGGTGGTGTCTGAATCTTTACCTCCTCAGCTCTTCACTGATGTGCAGTATGGGACTGTGGGCATTTAAACATCTCAGGTGGTCCTCTTTCAGCTGCTCGCCTAGAAGAACATTTTTAAAACTCAAAAAAAAGCTGCAAATGCTGAAAATCGGCAATAAAATTGGAAAATGGTATAAAATAATCAGCAGGTCAGTCAGCAACTGTGGATCAAGTTAATGCTTCACTTCCAAGACTCTTAGTCAGAACTAACTGGTTCATACGAAGGGTATCTGACCCTTTGTATGTTAACTCTGTTTCTCTTTCTGACCTTGTGAGTGTTCCCAGCATTTTCTGTTTTGTTTTCCATCAGATGCCTTGTTTACCTAGAATTCATTTTTGCTGCTTATGTGATATGTTTATTCAGTGTGGTTGCAAAGAGCACTTCACTTCCAAAACCTACATAACCAAATTTTGAAGGCTATTATTTAGCGCTGTTGTTTTGTGGGTTTAAGAGTATCCCCCAAGCATCATTAGTGAATGTTCCAAGCATGTTGTTTCAAAATTGTGCGTAATTTTACTCTGCAGAACCATCTGGGCATAACAATAAAATGGCCAAAGGACTGAGTACAACTTGGTGGAGGTTTATTTCAACGCATGATCCGCGTTTCATTGCCGATAAACTACTGAAACCTGACAACATTCAGACCTGGAGACTGTAGATGCTAGAACCTTAAGCCAGACCCAAAGTGCTGGAGGAACCTAGTGGGTCAGGCAGCATCTGTGGAAGGGAATGGAAAGTTGACATTTCGGGTCAGGGCCCTTTAGACTGACGCGAGGTGCTGGAATCTTGAGCAAAAAAACTAACTGCTGGGTGGAACATTGAAGCAAAGAACATCAGATGCTGTTTTACAGGAAAGGACAAATAGTACAGTAATAATTCAGCGGGTCAGGCAGCAGCATCTCTGGAAAACATGGACGTTTCGGGTCGGGTCCCTTCTGACCCAAAACGTCACCTATCCATGCTCCAGAGATGCTGCTTGACCTGCCGAGTTTCACCAGCACTTTAGAAAGATAGAAACATAGAAAATAGGTGCAGAAGTGTGCCATTCGGCCCTTCGAGCCAGCACCGCCATTCAATATGATCGTGGCTGATCATCCAGAATCATTACACTGTTCCTGCTTTCTCCCTGTATCCCTTGATTCTGTTAGACCTAAGAGTTATATCCAACTCTCTCTTGAAAACATCCAGTGAATTGGCCTCCACTGCCTTCTGTGGCAGAGAATTCCACAGATTCACAACCTTCTGGGTGAGCTTTGTGTCCTACACTGCTGGAGGAACCCAACGGGTCAGGCAGCATCTGCGGAGGGAATGGACTGTCTTCAGAGCTTGGCTGTGCCATTTATAAATGACATTTTTCAAATGAAAGCAAAATAACTTTGTTTAAATTAATCTCTTAACGTAACAGAAATTGTAAAACGAATTTACTCTGAAGCGTGTTATTGTGTTAAAACCAAATCGAATCATAATCAGAATAACTTCCTGCTCTCGGCGCTATTTGAGCACTTTCTATTTTTATGTGAAAGAACAAATTAATCAGCTGATTTAATTAAAATCAGCGATTGATTAAACACAAGCCGTTTATTAACTGTGATCATAATTCTAACAGTGGGGAGCAGCGTGATGCGAGGAACCCTGGCTTCAATCTGCTTTCGCTCGCTGTAGCTGCATGTATCCTGCAGAGGTTAGTGAGAGCAAAGGGTAATGTTAATGGAAAACTGTGGCCGAGTTACTCTCCCTGGGAAAGAAACACCAAAACGCACAGCAAAAGGCCCACTTCAAAAGAACAAGGGTTCCTCGTCGTAATTAGGAGTGTTGCAACCTGTCAGGCAGCGGTTAATGGGAAGAGATCAAAGGAGCAAGATGCCTCACTTCTGCGCTGGCACGTAGGATGAAGGTGCCCATGGAGAGATGCAGGGAGGACCTTGAGGGGAATTAGATGCCGCCTCATGGGGAGCCTAATGCTGCCATTACACAGCAATGTATCGGGAGGGAGTCAGAGGCTGGTTCCTCAGCCTTCCTCTGCGAATTAATCATGTTTCACATGATGCTGTGGCATCAAAACGCAGCTACAAAATATACATGAATGGAGTGAGGCTTAATTGAATGACACAGATGGCTTATTTAGCGTGTACTTTGTAACGATGTGTTGCAGAACATTACAACTCTCAGAATCATTTCTCCAGACATTCCCCATGTTTGGAGGATGATATTTACAAAGATACAGCTGGATATTTTAAAATGCTGGAATGGAGATTAGAACCACAAGTGTAATTTACTGGTGTCATTCACTGTGATCTTGAGGAGATATTTTACTGGACTCTACGTCACTGGCACACACACTCGCACGCATATATAGACATACCCCTATACACACACACACACACATATGGACATACCCCTATATACACACACATATAGACATACCCCTATACACACACACACACACACATATGGACATACCCCTATATACACACACACACACACACACGCACATATATAGACATACCCCTATACACACACACACACACACATATATGGACATACCCCTAGACACACACACACACACACACACACACACACACACACACACACACACACACACACACACACACATATATAGACATACCCCTATACACACACACACACACACATATAGACATACCCCTATACGCACACACACATATATAGACAAACCCCTATAGACACACATATACGAACATACCCCTACACACACACGCACATATATAGACATACCCGTATATACACACGCACACACACACACATATGGACATACCCCTGTACACACACACACACATATATAGACACACCCCTATATACACTCGCACACACACACATATGGACATACCCCTATATACACACACACACATGTATGAACATACCCCTATATACACACACACATATATAGATATACCTCTATATACACACGCGCACACACATATATGAACATACCCCTATATACACACATACATATGTAGACATACCCCTATACACACACGCACACACATATATGAACATGCCCCTAAAAACAGACGCACACAGACACACATACCTCTACACACAAAACCCTACACACGCACACACCACTATACAGTATACACACACACACGCATTCACACAAACATACATACACACATAGATACACATAAGTAGACATGCACATGCATACATACATACACAGTTATGCATAAACATACATGTAGACATAAACACACACATGCATAAACATACATTGGCATCTTTGGCCTTTATAATCTCTGCACTCTTTTGCTAAATGTCTACATCTCACATTAGTCACCTCACCTGGTTGTCAAATCCTTTCTGATTTACAATGGTATTAGCTGGGTTCAGTTAGTTGTAATCCTATCTCTGATGGCTTCATTCTTCAAATCCAGTCTATTCATACCTTGAATCTAGGATTACCTTGCACCCAACATGTTGAACTGAGATCTCCCGACATTACGAACCCAGGTCGTTCCCACGTGCTAAATTAATACCGCCCCTGATGTTAGGAAAATAACATAATTAAGCCGTCCTGGAAAAGATGTGTAGCATTAAGAATAGAAGTCAAGAATGTTTCATTGTCATATGTACCGACAACAAAACAATAACATTCTACTTGCAGCAGCATAACAGGCTTGCAAACACAATACACATAGAATATATATTATATATAAAATACATAAAAATTAAATAAATTAATAACCATGGCACTAGCGCACAAACAAATCCTCAATGTCCTTAGTTTAACCAAAGACAGTCAATATAAGTTCGTACTTGAGGTTAGTATTGTTTAGTGTTCAAGGCCCTCGATTGTTGTTGGGCATTTAAGAGACTTATAGACAGGCACCTGGATACGCAGGGAATGGCGGGATATGGATTACGTGCAGGCAGATAAGCGTTGGTTTTGCCATCATGTTTGGCTCACACATTGTGGGCTGAAGGGCCTGTGCTTGTGCTGTACGGTTCAATGTTCTAAGATTCAGAAGTGTGAAGACCCTCGAAATATCTTCAAACAGACATTACTGGATATTATCCTGCACTAAACATTATTTCCTTTACCCTGCACCTGGACACGGTTGGCAGCTTGAATGGAGTTACGTGTGGTGTTTCCGCTGACCAGGTAGCAGTCAACCAAGAGCTGTTCACTATACCTCAGTACACGCGACAATAAACCAAACTAAATTACTCCAGAACCCGGTGGTCATGGTGTTCAGACCTTCTCCTCAATGTTGGAGTGAAATGAAAGAGTAAAAGTTGATGTAATACTTTTTGCAACAAAATACTTTCTGAGCCTTTAAGTCGCCTAAGTGACGGCACTTCACTTCAGCATTAATCCACAACCAGCAGGCATATCACGCGATACAAGCTTTCACCCCCACCAACCTCACCTACTGGATCCACTCTTCAAGGTGTGGACTCGGCGAGACCAAGCGTAGACTGGCCAATTGTTTCGCTGAACACCTTCGCTCAGTCCGCCTGTGCCTCCCGATTGCCAAACACTAAAATTCCCCTTCCCATTCCCACACTGACCTTTCTGTCCTGGGCCTCCTCCATTGCCAGAGTGAAGCCAAGTGCAAATTGGAGGAACAGCACCTCATATTTCGCTTGGGCAGCTTACAACCCAGCGGTATGAATATTGATTTATCTCACTTCAAGTAACCCTTGCCTCCCCTCTCTCCCCTTTCCCTCCTCTACCCAAATCTTTGTACTAGGTTCACAGTCATCTTGTTCAGTCACATTGTCTGTAACTCGTTTTCACCTAGCCCACAGCTAACAATGGCCTGTTTCCTTTATCATTGTTACTTTTTTGCCATATCTTTCATTCATTTGTTCTATTTCTCTCTATATCGCTGTCTATATTTCTCGTTTCCCTTTCCCCTGCTCTGAGTCTGAAGAAGGGTCTCGACCTGAAACGTCACCGATTCCTTTTCTCCAGAGATGCTGCCTGTCCTTCTGAGTCACCCCAGCTTTTCGTGTCTATCTTCGGTTTAAAACTGCATCTGCTCTTCCTTCCTGCACATGATACAATCGCTTGCTTTTCCAACGTTCCAGGCCTCATTCGCAACTCATTCAAAGTCGGAGCCTTCATGTTCCTGTGTCCCACCAGCAACATCCTAGTCGCACTTGGAGCCCAACTGCAATGTGACTTACTCAGTGCTGTTGTTATCACTATAGCAACACGGGTGAGGTTAGGTCCCTGAAGTAGCGACTGCTGGATTGCCAATGCACAGATGCCTGGGGAAGATCAGGAAGCAACAGGGTAACACAGCTATTCATTGTTCTAACAGCTGAAGGGCAAATCAATACAGCAGTGCAAGTAATCGCCCTCTGCCTCGCCAGCAGCGTTGCTGCCTAAACCTCTGGTGGATTGGCTTGTTTACCGCACAGATACAAATGCCACCTTTGTGAAATAAAACTGCAAGTCGGGATTCGGGGGGAGGGGGGAGGGGGGAGGGGGGAGGAAGGGGGGGGGGGGGGGCAGAGGGGGGATTGAATTATCATACGGCTCTGCCAGAGGGAGATGATAAAGCTGAATGCAAACAAAATGAACTAAGCTTGGATTATATTTTGCACCAGTTCATTGATTTAACTCCATTGTCATTCTCTTCCCTGTTAGATTTGAGGAGTCCAACTCTACAACAGATGTCCACTGAGCTTTTTTGCCGTGTGTCTTAATGATAATCTTTCTTGAAATCACAGATCACACACCTTAAAGTGTGAAGCAATGTTCGTGCCAGGTTTCTTTGATCTTTGGATGACTTTTAGTTTAGTTTTGAGGCCCTTTGGCCCACAGAGTCTGTGCCGACCCACTCACACTAGGGACAATTTACAATTTTACCAAGCCAATTAGCCTACGAACTGGAATGTGGGAGGAGACCGGAGACCCTGGAGAAAGCCCATGTAGGCGACGGGGAGAAGGTACAAACTCCATACGGACAGCACCCGTGGTCACGATTGAACCCAGGTCTATGATGCTGTAAAGCATCGATTCTACCCCTGAGCTACAGTGCCACTCATCTAAACAATGTTCATTTTCAGTGTGGATAAATGAGAGTGAATTCACAATAGAAAGTGAGCAGCAAAGGAAAAATATGACCAAATATCTTTTGATCAAAAGTGTACAAGATTCAGGAAATCAGAAAAAGACAAAATGGCATTCTATTATTATGTATTCATTAAGCATGTTGTGAAGTTAATGATTGGTCAGAGTATTGGAACAAAGAGAAATTAATTGATTGAAAGATGCAGTGTGGAAACAGGCCTTTCAGCCCACTGATGGCACGTCGACCATCGATCACCCATTCACGATAGTTCTATGTTATCCCACTTTCTCATTCACCCCCTACACATTAGGGGCAATTATGCAAAGATCAAATAACCTACAACCGGAGCACCTAGAGGAAACCCATCCACTCATAAGAAGAACATGCAAACTCCACACAGACAGTACCTGAAAGTCAGGATTGAACTCGGGTTTCTGGTGCTGTGAGGCAGCAGCAATATCAACTGTGCCAATGTGCGAGCTAGTTTAAATTTGTATCTGCTACAAAATAGAAAGTGCCAAATAATAACAAGATGATATTTTACAAAAGTAGAATCTATCACAGGAAGAACGTACAAACTCCGTACAGAGGGCGCCCGTAGTCAGGATCGATCTGGGTCTCTGGTGCTGGAAGACAGCTGTTCTACCGCTGCGCCACCGTGCCACCCTGAGACATCATCATTCGCTGGTTCTTTGAGCAAGTTGTACTTGCTGGGCAATGCCTACTGTTGGCCACTAGGGGCGCCGCATTGATGGCAGCCTCTGCCGACAGTCTGTCTGTTTTTCTGTCTTTTTTTAAATTTTTAGTCAGTTTTAAAAGTTTGTTTGGAGATTTATTTCGATTTTTTATGTGGGGGAGGGGGGTAGAGCAAGGGGGGAACCGTTTCCCAGTCATTTCCTGACGAGGACACGACAATTCTCCGAGTCGCGTCCTCGCCCCCCCCCCCCCCCGCCCCGCCTCGCGCCCTACCACCTGGACTGGAGCGGCCTTTCCTGCCGGGGACCCGGACCAGAGCTTCAGCAGCGGCGGAGCGGGCGAGGCCTTACCTGGATCGCCGTTGAATCTCCGGAGTGTTGGGCCTGCTGCTTTAACATCGGAGCTGTGGTCCGTAGAGCTTCCAGCGCGGGCAGCGCCGACTTCGACATCGCGGAGTCCTGGGGCCCTTTGCCGAGGGCCGCCAGCGTTGAACCTCCGCCCAGCGCGGCCTGTGGACTTCGGGAGCTGCGGACTCCGGTAGGGGGTCGCCGATTCGGATGTTCTAGCCCCTGAGGATGTCGTCCAGTCCCGATGTCGGACCTCCATCACCCCGACGAGCGTGCCTGAACATCAGGATGTTCCACCTACCTGCGCTTGGTCCATATCCTCCAAACTTGTCCTATCCATGTACCTGTCCAACTGTTTCTTAAATGTAGGGTTCGGGAGCCCCCCGACCACGGGAGGACAACAGAGGAGGATGACTGAATTTTGGAGCCTTCCCTCGCAGTGGGAAACTTTGATCCCGCTGTGTGGGGAAGTCTGTGTTAAAGACTATCGTGTTCTGTGCTCTTTATTATTCGTATAGCTGTATGGCGACCACACATTTCACTGTACCAATTGGTACATGTGACAAATAAATGTATCTTGTATCTTGTATCTTGATGTTTCCACTGGTGGGAGAGTCTCGGACCAGAGGTCATAGCCTCAGAATTAAAGGAGAAGGTGATGAGGAGGAGTTGTTAAAGAAGGAACTGCAGATGCTGGAGAATCGAGGGTACACAAAAGGCTGGAGAAACTCAGCGGGTGCAGCAGCATCTAAGGAGCGAAGGAGATAGGCGACGTTTCGGGTCGAGACCCTTCTTCAGAATGAGGAGGAATTTCTTTAGTCAGAGCGTGGTGAATCTGTGGCCACAGACAGATAGATTCTTGATTAGTACGGGTGTCAGTGGTTATGGGGAGAAGACACAAGAATGGGGTTAGGAGGGAGAGATAGATCAGCCATCATTAAATGGTAGAGTAGGCTTGATGGGCTGAATGGCCTAATTCTGCTCCTGTCACTTATGAATTTACAAACTTATAAAAACAGTGATGATGGACAGGATGGTCAAATTGAGCATTTAAAGTCAAAGTGTGATACAGTGTGGAAACAGGCCCTTCAGCCCAACTTACCCACACCGGCCAACATGTCTCAGCTACACTAGTCCCACCTACCTGCGCTTGGTTCATATCCCTCAAAACTTGTCCTATCCATGTACCTGTCTAACTGTTTCTTAAATGTTGGGATAGCCCCAGCCTCAACTCCCTCCTCTGGCAGCTTGTTCCATACACCCACCACCCTTTGTGCATATGGTATTAATGATATGCCTTAGCACATCCAGTAATATGTGCAAAGGTGTCCAGCACTTTAGTCCTTGTTAAAGCGTGGCACTTGATTTTCTGGAGCGGTGCAGCCAAATCTTAGGCCAATGTCTTCCCAATATGTAGTGTCACTGGGCACAGCTGGTAGAGCTGGTAGAGCTGTTGCCTCACAGCATCAGAGACGCAAGTACGATCCTGACCTTGGGTGCTGTCTATGTGGAGTTTGCACATCCTCCCTGTGACCACGTGGGTTTCCTCTGGGTGATCCGGTTTCCACCCACATCACGAAGACCTGCGGGTTTGTAGCTTAACTGGCCACGGTAAAGTTGATCCTTGTGTGTAGGGAGTGGATGAGAAAGTGGAATAACAAATAACTAGTGTGATGGTCATTGTGGACTCTGTGGGTCGGACATGTCCCATGCTGTATTTCTAAGCTAATCTAAACTAAGGAAAGAAGAGGAGTGAAATGTGCATCTGGAGTGAAAGAAATGGATGGAAGGGACAAAGGGGAGGAGAAAGAAGGGGTTAAAAAGGGAAATGGGGGAATCTAGGAGATGGGAAGAATAGGTGGGTAACTTTAACAGTCAATATATTCATATTCCATGGTGGATCTACGTACTAAATAGTATTCCAACATCTTCCCCTCAAGATCCCGTGACTTTTCACAAGTTCAATTGTTTGAGATAAGTTAGAGCTTAATTGCTCCTCATGTCAATTAAAGTGCCATGGTTGAAAGCAACCGGGCATGAGTGGTTTTTACGAAATGCTGGAGTAACTCAGCGGGTGAGGCAGCATCGCTGGAGAGAAGGAATGGGCGACGTCGCTGAGTTACTCCAGCATTTGGTGTCTACCTTCGTTTTAAACCAGCGTCTGCAGTTCTTTCTTACACATGAGTAGTTTTTAGTTTAGTTTAGAGATACAGCGCGGAAACAGGCCCCTCGGCCCACGGGTGCCGCGCAAGCCAGCGGTCCCTGCACGTTAACACTACCCTACACACACTAGGGGCAATTTTACAATTATACCAAGCCAATTAACCTACAAACCTGCATGTCTTTGGAGTGTGGGAGGAAATATAGCAAATGGTAACTGGTAAACCGCTTATTGATCTGAAGCTTCTTCAAGCATTGAGGTATAACAGTAATTGCCCTAAGCGTTATTAAGCAGCATCCAGAATTTTGAAAACCAGGCATTTCCAGGTAATGGACCAGCTTTATCAGGTCTGATATTAGTTTAGAGGTACAGCGCGGAAAAAGGACCTTGGGCTGCACCCACTGAGTCTGCACCGACCAGTGATCCCCGCTCACCAACACCAGCACTATCCTACACACACTAGGGACAATTTCCATTTATACCAAGCCAATTGACCTACATACCTGTACGTCTTTGGAGTGTGGGAGGAAACCAACCATCTCAGAGAAAGTCCACGCAGGTCACGGGGAGAACGTACAAACTCCATACAGACAAGCGCCCGTAGCCAGGATCGAACTCTGATCTCTGGCGCTGTAAGGCTGTACCATGCCTCCGTGCCACTTCAGTGGTGGAGTCGTGAATGGGTTTGTGTTCTTGACTTAGATTATTGGGTGTTTTTCTTTAGTTTAGTTTAGTTTAGTTTAGTTTAGAGATACAGCATGGGAACAGGGCCCTTGGCCCGCAGAGTCTATGCCGGAAATCACACCAGTTCTAGGTTTTCCCACTTCCTCATCCACTCCCTACACACTAGGGCCAAATTACCGAGGCCAATTAGCCTCAAACCCGCACATCTTAGGGATGTGGGAGGAAATGGGAGCACCCGAATGAAACTTATGCAGTCACAGGAAGAACGTGCAAACTCCACAAGGACAGCACCTGAGGTCAGAATCAGCCCCTTGTCTCTGACGCTGTGAGACATTGACTATCAGCTGCACCACCGTGCCTCCCCTTTAGGGAAAAAAAGTAATGCAGTAAAAATGCAGAAATTGGTCAAAGCGATGCAGAAATTTGCATTTGTGATTACGTGTGAAGTCTTTAATCTGTGAAGGATACCAGCACTGCCTTTGCTGCAAGTGTTTCTTTATGTGGGGAGGGGAATCTTTTTACAGAGGGGGAGACATTCTGAACTGTACCCCTGAAGTGATAAAGGACAATTGTAAGATGATTCAGCTCCGATTCAGTAAAAATCCCCAATCTAATGATTGTAAATCAGGCCGCAGTATTGGCAAACCGGAATGCGCTCCGCATAATTAAACTATTGAAGTGTTTGACCGATAGGATTTCAATATTTCGATTGCACGTGAGCCATTTGCTCAGAGTAATGGCAGGGAGAGTTTTGACAGTCGCGGCGATGGTTCTAGATGCTTCTCACACTCATCCCTGGCACGCGGTTGCGTTTCAGATAGAACATGGGGAGAATAGTAAATAAAGGATGATTTACATTAAGAATAATGGGCACAGGGGAGTGATTTAAAGTCAGTAATCCAAACCAGATGATAACATCAACAAGAAGAATAAATGTTGAGTGGCTATGACCAGAACCTAAATCATGAGCTTAGATTGTGGGGAATCTGGTTTCCTTTACATTAAACACACTTTTAATTTTATTGAATGGTTCTAATCTGCTGTGCGTCAGAAGTTGCTACTGTGGTGGTGGCACGGAGGCGCAGCGGGAGTGTTGCTGCCTTACAGCGCCAGGCACCCGGGTTAGAACCTGACCACGGGTGCTGTCTGTAAGGAGCCTGTACACTCTCCCCGTGACAAGCGTGAGTTTTCTCCGGGTGCACCGGTTTCCTCCCACACTCCACAGACGCACAGGTTTGCAGGTTGAAGACACACACACACAATTCTGGTAAACGTCTTCTGCACCTTCTCCAAAGGCTCCACATCCTTCCCTTAATGGATACAACACCTTTCACTCTTCAACTGTACTCATTCCGCACCAGCCTTGCACAATTAATTGTTTGATGAAGATGCTAACCGCTCTGCTCATTGCAAATGGTGACCAGCAATGTCGCGACCATTTTAATGACTGTGTTACCTTCTGCCCTTGTCACCAAACTTGTCACCATTCCAAGGGTTCCCTTACACTTGAGTTGAGTGGGATTCTAAGACTAGAGGTCATAGCCTCAGAATTAAAGGACGTTCTTTTTAGAAGGAGGTGAGGAGAAATTTCTTAAGTCAGAGGGTGGTGAATCTTTGCCACAGAAGGCTGTGGAGGCAAAGTCAGTGGATATTTTTAAGGCAGAGATAGGTAGATGCTTGATTAGTATGGGTGTCAGAGGTTATGGGGAGAAGGCAGGAGAATGGGGTTAGGAAGGAGAGATAGATCAGCCATGGTTGAATGGTGGAGTAGACTTGATGAGCCGAATGGCCTAATTTTACTCCTATCACTTATGACCTTATGACTGAGTAACGCACTACGGAAGGCAGCAAGCCCAGGATGACAACAATCTGAGGGACAATATTCCCTTTAGTTTTAGGTTTAGGTTTATTATTGTCACATATACCGAGGTACTGTGAAAAGTTTTGTTTTGCAGGCTAATCAATCCACTCGGATAATTTTGTACATAAATACTATCAAGTCAAACTCAGGTACAATAGATAGAGCAAAGGGGAAGGTGCAGAGTGCAGAATATACAGTTGGCATTGTAGTGTGACAAAGTTCAATGTCCGCGATGTAGTCGAGGTGAATCGAACAGCACCCTAGCTTCTTCTTCTTCTTATCGATTCCAAGTTGTTCAGTCAGCTATCCGACACACACACACACACACTGGGGACAATGCTTGGAGATACACCAAGCCAATTAACCTACATACCTGTACGTTGTTGGGGTGCGGGAGGAAACCGAAGATCTCGGAGAAAACCCGCATGGTCACGGGGAGAACGTGCAAACTCCGTACAGACAGTACTCCGTAGTTGGGATCGAACCCGGGTCTCCGGCGCTGCAAAGCGCTGTAAGGCAGCAACTCTACCGCTGCGCCATATTATGACCACTCTCGTCAATTCTCAGCAATTCTCAAACTCTCTGCAATTTCTTGTGGTCTTGAGCAGAGCTTTTGCCAAACCAAGCTGTGATGCAACCCGACAGTGTGCTCTCAGTGACAGTGTATCTGCAAAATTCGATACAATGTCCTTCTATGAAATTCGATTGGGAAACTGGTAGAGATCCAAAAATATATATTATACGATTCCCTGTGTCATTGAAAATGTTGTAAGCTGCACCATTGACATTGTTTTCCTTGCCAAACTTGGCCAAAGAGGTGAGCCAGGCACCTGACTTGCTAATTTTATTGGAGAAGGAGAAAGGGTACAGAACACAGCAGATTTAATAATGATTGCAGCTTGCAGTTAATCAGCAGTGAATATTTATAATTATTGCAATATTAATGCACTGCAATAAAATCCATATCTGCCATAATCTGCAAATATGACACAATGACCCCCATTTAGAAGGTCACCCAAACAATATTGAATAAACGGCACTCGTGTGACATTGCAGTCGTGTACACACTGAAAACAGCTGCATTATATCAAAAGGCACAACTGGACCAGAAGGAAGTAACTATAAACTTGGGCTGAAGCAGTTTTCTAAATATTAATTACTGTTTTGCGCTTCATATTTGTGACTGCTGCAAAACAGACAAAGCATAAAATTGAGATTAGGTGCTCACTTTCCCAATCAAACAACCGTTGACGAATTTGTAATTCTAATGTGTTGCCCAGGGATCAGATGCGAACCGAGGCAGTCTCCAGCTGGAATAATCTCTTAACTCGAAGCAAAATACGTGCTGGAAGAACTTAGTGGGACAGGCAGCAATTGGGGGGGGGGGGGAGGAGGAGAATGGACAGGTGATGTTTCGGGCCAGGACCCCTCTTTGGACTGATCAGAGTAGAGAGGGTGAGAGAGCTGGAAAAGAGAGGCGGAGGCAGGACAAAGCCTAGATGAACACAGGTGAAGGATGGGGTTTGGTGGGCAGATGGGTGGAGCACGTGGCAAAGATTAGAGGTGAAATGGAGGCAAAAGGGTGTCAGATAGGGAAGGGCATAGGAGGAATGGAATGGAAAACCGGAGGGAGGGAGGGAGGGAGGAATGTGGTTGGAAGAGGGTGGAGGGGGATGTGAGGAGGGGGATAAATATGTAATCGGAGATGGAGGGTGGGAGATAAATGTACAAAGGAAGGGCAAGGAGCAGGGTGACTGAGGGAGGCTGGGGATTGGAAAAGGTGGGAAAAGTGGGAGCACACCTGGGTGTGCGTACGGGGCATGGAAAATAAAGTGGAGATGGGTGGGTGGGGGGGGGGGGCAGTCCTTAAAGTTGCAAAATTCAATGTTCTCACGTTCATAGGTGATTGGGATAAAGTGGAGATGTGCGGAGCAAGTTTTTTACACAGAGTTGTAGGGGCCTGGAACACATTGCCAGGGTCGGTGGTGCCAGCAGATATGACAGTAGCGTTTTAAAGTCTTTTCAATAGGTGCATGGAATTGCAGTGAATAGAAGGATTTGGATCACGAACCAGCAGATGAGATCAGTTTAACATCATGTTCAACACAAACATTGTGGGCAGAAGGGCCCGTTCCTGAGCTGTACTGTTTTATGTTCCATGTTCTATGTACAAGATACAAGATACAAGATACATTTATTTGTCACATGTACCAATTGGTACAGTGAAATGTGTGTAATACAGCCATACGAATAATAAAGAGCACAGAACACGATAGTCTTTAACACAGACTTCCCCACACAGCTCCAAAATTCAGTCATCCTCCTCTGTTGTCCTCCCGTGGTCGGGGGGGCTCCCGAACCCCCCGCTGTCGCCCCTACGGGCGGACTGATGTTCAGGACTGAAGGACAACCTCAGCAGCTTGGACATCCGAATCGGCCACCTCCTGCCGGAGTCCGCGGCTCCCGAAGTCCACAGGCCGCGCTGGGCGGAGATTCAACGCTGGCGGCCCTTGGCAGAGGGATCCCAGGACTCCGCGATGTTGGTCAGCGCGGCCCGTGCTGGAAGCTCTACGAACTACAGCTCCGATGTTGAAGCAGCAGGCCCAACATTCCGGCGATCCAGGTAAGCAATCGCCCGCCCCGCGATGTATCCAGCGCTGCGCCGCTGCTGCTGAAGCTCTGGTCCGGGTCACCGGCAGGAAAGGCCGCTCCAATCCAGGTGGTAGGCCGTGAGGAGGGGGGGGGGGGGGGGGCGAGGACGTGGCTCGGAGAATAATCGCGTCCTCGCCAGGAAGTGACTGGGAAACGGTTTCCCCCTTACCCTACCCCCCTCCCCCACATAGAAAAGCTAAAGAAATCTCCAAAACAAACTTTTAAAACTGACTAA
The DNA here is from genome assembly GCA_035221665.1 of Okamejei kenojei. Classification (NCBI taxonomy): domain Eukaryota; kingdom Metazoa; phylum Chordata; class Chondrichthyes; order Rajiformes; family Rajidae; genus Okamejei; species Okamejei kenojei. The sequence goes on along the minus strand of CM069158.1, from coordinate 26,227,578 downwards.
AAAGACAGAAAAGCAGACAGACTGTAGGCAGAGGCTGCCATCAATGCGGCGCCCCTAGTGGCCAATTCTAGGTACCGTTGGTTGTTAGCTACCCAAGTGGAATATGGAACAAATGTGTTACTACACTGATTAGCGCCCACAGTTCTTCTTTAAACCATGTTTCCATTTACCTGCTGGGGACAGAGATTGGGAAGACAAAGTATTTGATTAATATGGATTATGCAGGAGAATGGGGTTAAGAGGGAAAGATAGAAAAACCATGATTGGATGGCAGAATAGATAGGCCGAATGGCCTAATTCTGCTTCTAGAACATGTCATAAAGTCATAAATTGGATATCAACGATTGCACATGTTGCACAGGAAATTAAGGAGAGTAATGGTTGGATTTTCCTCTACTCACGCACTTACAACCTCACTATAAGTGCGACAGAAATCCCGTTTACATTGAAATATCATGAATTTACAGCACATAAACAGACATCACACAAATGCTCCACGTTAGTGTTAATGTCACACGGGGGAATTGGTCTTCCCTGCTTTACTTGATCCTATTAACATGGCCTTCTCCCTCCCTCCCTCCCTCACATATTTATCCAGCTTTCCCTTAAAAGCACCAAGCGCACCCTAGAAGCTGTGTGGCGCCAGTAGGCCCAGCCTTGAAGTGGCCGGGGAGATGTTGTGAGCCAGGGCTGGCGACGGCAGTCCTGCCCGGCGGTGAAGCTCGGTATCCCTCTCTCCGCTAAAACCAAAATCTGTTATAAAGAGGTCCATAAAAACAAGGGTTTACTGTGTTGGATTCATCAAATTCTTTATCTCTGAGTTTAGTTTTAATCTTATGCCTCCAGAATTAATAATCCGGGCCTCTAAATGCCCTTTCATTAACTACACTATTTGGTTACATCACCCCAAAGGCTTACATGTTTGTAGGTTAATTAGCTTGGTATATGTGTAAATTGTGTGAGTAGGATAGTGCTAATGTATGGGGATCGCTGGTCAGTGTTTCCGCGCTGCATCTCGAAACTAAACTAAACTAAACCCCAAATTACGCTATGATGAATCAACGAGACACAAGAAACACAAATGCTGGCCTCTTGGGCCTGTTTCCGGGACACCAGTATGTTACCTTCACTAGGTACTGAGGTATTATTGATGGTACTGAGGTACAATGAAAAGCGTTGTTTTGCATGCTCTCCAATAAGATCAGTTAATACTGTACATAAATACAACACGCCAAACTCAAGTACAACAGGTGAAGCGAAGGGAAAGATACGGAGTGTAGGATATAGTTCTCAGCACTGTCGCACAACCGTTCCAGAGACTATGTCCATTGTCCGCAATGACGTAGAGGTAGATCGTGTTGTGTGCTAAAGCTGCACCGTAAAGGGCCTGTCCCACTTGGACGACCTAATCCATGAGTTTAGAAGACCCTAGACGAATTGAAAAAAATGTCAAGGTTGTGTTGACTCGCCGAAGTAAGAGACCTCCTACGACCTCCTACGACTATGTCTACGACCTCCTACGACCCCCCCTCAACCTCAGTCTTCCACACCTAAGACCAACTACGACTAGCTACGAGTGAAAAATGATCACATGATAAAATGATGTCATGTTCGCTTTTTTTTTCTCCGGCCAGTTACCGACCTACGACTATCTACGACTACCATCACGACCTACTACGACCTACCTACGACCTACCTACGAATGTCATTTTTTTCCATGACGACCCTTTTTTTTACTCGTGGGCATTTTTTATTTGGCTGGAAAAAACGCCGCGACCTACTTGAGGCCACGAGTACGCGGAGACCACTCACGAGCGTGAGGAAGAGCTACGAAGACCTCCTACGACCTCGTGGCGACCATGTTGCGAGTATGAGTCAAGGGCAAACTCAGCAGAGGTCGCCAATTAGGTTGTGAAAGCGGGACAGGGTTCTTCTTCCATCTTTACCTATATTATTGGACTGTGTGTCACTTTAAACTCACCAGCAGAGCGAATGCTTTAACACTTACGCACAAATCTGTTTGCAGTCAATCATACTATACTTGTGTACAATCAAGCCATACACATGTACAATGGGTTGTGTAAAGAGGGAAATACCAGAGGCGGAATAGAGTTTTCCAGCATTGTAGCATTGTTCCAGCAGAATATGGTGCTCCAGCATTACAGTTACACAGAAAGTGCAGCTCAAAGAATTGCAAAGTCCATGAAAGGGTTCCGAGAAGATTTAACAGGATGTTGCCAGCACTTGAAGAATGAGCGACATTAATTAGCAATGTTACAAAATTTTGAGATTTAAAAAATTCAAGTCTGCAATTTATCCCATCAGATAAAGCATAAAAATAAGTTTAATTTGACACCTAATTCACTTTCATATCTTCAGTATTAAAAAAGTTATGGCCATTTTCATACTTGGAAATTAGCATCTTGTTCCCCATTGCCTTTCCATTGACTTAACACAAACGCTGTGATCTAGAACAGTCAAAAGCTTAAAAATTAAGAGAACTCAATGAAATGTTCAGTTATTATAGATTGAAGCATTCTGAAACAAATATGAAACAATATTACTTGGATGACCTGAAATTAAAGCATATAATTAGTTAGTTATCTAATTGTAGCTAATTACAAAATTCAATTACTAGATCTAAACATCTATCAATTTCTCAAGAAATGATAAACATTTTTAAATTGCGTAATGTCCAAATAACATTCACACAATAATCCACAATATAACATGATTTTTAAATCTCATTTACATGAATTTATAGGCCAAATGGAAGGAATTTAGTGTTTAATGCCTGTAAATTAATGGCGAGTGGTTTTAGTGGAATGCGGTGGATTAGAACGTTGCAGTTTGCACTGAAGTCGGCCAGGAAAATACAGCCGGTTCATACATTTTTTTGTCCCCTTCTCGCAACATGAAAATGTGATTAAATGCTTCCTAAAAAACCAAGTTTTTATGTAAAAATAAACTGTGTCGCTTCTTTTATTGCCTACGTTAGGTTCGTTCTGCTGTCAGCGTTCAGAGCTTTAGAAGATGATTTTTAAACTACTCTAGTTAATAAATAATCTAGCGCAGTTTAAAAATAACTTCATGAATGAAATGTCGGAGCGATTTCTCTTTAGCGACGAAATCGCCCGACATGGATCGATTTGGACTGTCTAGGGAAAAACGGCATTTTAAACCCGCCCCCCTCTGAAAAGCGCCAAAGTCACGCACACGTGGAAGCGACAGAACTGCAGCGCTGCTAAAGGTAGGTATTGTAACATACCTACATTAATGAGCAAGAGGTTGAGCAGGCTAGGGTTTTATTCCTGGGAGCACCGGAGGATGAGGGGTGATCTTATAGAAGTGTACAAATTCATGAGAAGAATAGATCGGGTAAATTCACAGTGTATTTTGCCCAGAGTCGGGGAATCGAGAACCACAGGACACAGGTTAAAGTGAGGGAGGAAATATTGAATCGGTTCCATACACCCACAAAGGGTGGTGGGTGTATGGAACAAGCTGCCGGAAGGTGTAGTTGAGGCACGTACTATCACAATGTTTAAGAAATATTTGGACAGGTATGTGGATAGGGTAGGTTTAGAGGGATACAGGCCAAAAGCAGGCAGGTGGGACTAGTGCTGATGGGGCATGTTGGTACGGTATGGGCAAGTTGGGCCGAAGGGCCTATTTCCACGCTGTATGACTCTATGACGGTGCCCAGATTGGTTAGGAGATGGGGACTGCACCCTACACCACTACACCATTCAGTAGTCTGATAAACAGGGGGAAGAAGCTGTTCTTGAATCTGGTGGTAGTATTGTATTCAGATCCAAATTCCAGGAGAAAAGAACATTAATTTTTACCGCATCCATTACTTATGCATTTTTAATGCTAACATAAGCATTCCGTTAGCCAACCAAGCCAGTGACCTCCGCAACCCGCGAGCGAATGAAGAAGCAAAAATTAGATTACGGGACCGCTGTTAATTTTAGGGGTCTCCATAAAATCGCTCCTGAAACTTCTTTTGAAAGGAAGCCTTCCCCGTGCATTTTTATCTGATGGCTATAAACTATGCTGTAAATTATTAGCACATAAACGAGTTTCCTCCACACTTTGACAAAAGCAGCAATGAGAAAGTGGTTCCGTGGAAATTCCTCGCTAAAATGTGAAGCACTTCAGCAGTACATCCCAAGGGAGTCAACTTTAATGAGTACTTTTCATTAAGGGTCATATTTTCTGATCAGCAAAGTCACGTCCAAACATTTAATGCCTTGAATTACGTCCCTCTGCACAATTTTTAACCAGACATTTTTCCATTTAAATAATTGACCTGATAAGCCAAAATGCATTAACAGCCAGCTTTGTGCTTACTTGCATGAAATGGGACCATTTTTTTAAAATAAAATGGCCAAATGAACTAATGCTCCATAAAAGTTGAGAGAGGCTAGAAATTAGTGCCTGCAGTTTTAATGGAAGAATGTGTGCCTGTGGCACAGATAATCAAATCGTACAGTATCTGGATTTTTAGTCGGTTAAAGCCGGTGTTAAAATAATGGTCCAATTTCGGATTTGGGCAAAATATGTTGTAACTATTAAATGATCTGTGTATTAGTTTACGAGGTGAGTTATCATTGCGTACTAAAAATCCACTTCCAATAATGGTTGCAACAACAGTGATATTCTTGAAGGGTCTCGACCCAAAACGTCATCAATCCATTTTCTCCAGAGATGCTACTTGAGCCTGCTGAGTTACTCCAGCACTTTGTCTCCTTTTTTGTGTCAACCAGCATCTGCTGTTCCTTGTTACTAATATTCTTTCCTCTTGGGTTTCTGTGGAGATACAGTGTGGAAGCAGGCCCTTCATCAATCACCCATACACTAGTTCTAGCCAACACACTAATGACAATTTACGGAAGCCAATTAACCTACAAACCTGCGCATCTTTGGAATGTGGGAGGAAACCCAAGTGGTCACAGGGGACAACTTACAAACTCCACACAGACAGCACCCATAGTCAGGATCGAAACTGGTCTCTAGCGCTGTGAGGCAGCAGCTCTACCACTGCGCCACTGTGCCACCTGTTTTGGAAACATTCGACATACAATTTTCCAACATGTAGAATTTTCCAACGATAGAGTTGCTGCCTTACAGTGCTTGCAGCGCTGGAGCCCCGGGTTCGATCCCGACTGTGGGCGCTGTCTGTACAGAGTTTGTACGTTCTCCCCGTGACTGCATGGGTTTTCTACGAGATCTTTGGTTTCCTCCCACACTCCAAAGACGTACGGGTTTGTAGGTTAATTGGCTTGGTATAAGTGTAAATTGTCCCTAGTGTGTGTAGGTTAGCATTAGTGTGCGGGGATCGCTGGTCAGCGTGGAGGCGGTTAACCAAAGGGCCTGTATCTCATAAACTAAACTAAACTAGCAGACATCAAGAGGAAAATGAGCACGAATACTGAATTATGTATGTTCTCCCAGTGACCTGGATGGGTTTTCCCTGGGAGCTCGGTTTCCTTCCACACTCCGAAGATGTACAGGTTTGTAGGTCAATTGACCTTGGTAAAATTGTAAATTGTCCAGGAGTGTGTGCAGGAGAGTGTTAATGTGTGGGTCGGTCGGTTCGGTCTCGGTGGGCTGAAGGGCCTGTTTCTGCGCTGTATTTCTAAACTAAACGGAACTAAACAAAGTACCACAGGGAGGCCTTTGCTTTCCCCCTCTCCATCCCCTCCCCATTCCCAGTGGGCCGAAGGGCCTGTTTCCGTGCTGTAACTCTAAAACAAAACTAAAACTAAACAAATCCTCGCTGCGAGGATTTCTTATACACTGAGGTTTTGAATACACTTACATGAAGTTTCCAGCATACATTCAGAAAAATATTGCAATGGCAAAGCAGTTGCGGTGAGGAATTTCTTATCTTTAGTTCTTACCCATTGCATGCTTTGTTTAAAGTACCTTGAACAAATGTACAAAGAAATGTTCTACTCCCTATTGTGGTTTGCTTTGCAGAGAATTATAAAACCCAAGACAAGATGAAGCAATATTTTTTTTATCAATAACACATATACAGGCATCCTCTGTTACAAAATCTTGCAAGTTTTGTTAATATTTTTAGTTGATCTAATTTCAAAGCAAAAATGATTATGTGGTAATTGTGACATATTTTGCAAAGAGCAACATTTTCATCCCACCGTGACATGCAAAGGAATTCTACTTTCCATTAATCTGATGCTCAAATAAATTATCCAGCAACAAATGTTTAAAGGAACAGGTCGTTTAGAGATCAGTAAAAAGTATCGCAGCAGGATTTGTCTGACTGTGGCAGGTTCGCCGGCTGTTTGCAGCTGTGTGCCAGAAGAATGATAAATCATGCTTCTGTGGTGTCTGCTAAAAGTTACCCTAAGTAACTCCACAACGCAGTTAATGCTGCGATTTTTTTTATTTTAAATGGCAATTTGGAGTACAGTATACAATTAAAGAAAATAGTCTTTGCCGAACTTGCACAGCTTATGGTAGCGCACAAATAGCAACTAGGCAGACTTGCAGATCAGATATTTCTAAAATTCTTTACCCCTTGCACCCTCGATTTTAATTACAGGATGCGCTACTTGCAAAGTTTTGTGCAACCTAGTGTTTTAATGTCCAGTTCAAAGCTTCTCTTGCCTTGCTTACTTCTGCAAATGTCCCAATTGTTGGTTTGTACTTCAATCTGTTATGAGTGAAGTTATCTATCTACTCACGAGGCATGTAATATGATAGAATTCTGCTTACCATTCAATGTCAGAGGGCTATAATAAAAGAGTTCATGGTCCACCTGGAACTTTATAGACCATCCCTCAATATAATGAGCTTCTGTTTTCATTCATAGAAATCGTGGGAAACTACTCGTGGGGGTGAACACTAAGTGGGATATCATCCTTACCCAAGTGTAGATTTCACCCAAAACATTTGTGGAAATGCTTGCCACTTTTTGTCTTTATCTTTTCAACTGCCTGTAAGAGTTTTGGAAAATAATGCAGTGATAATGGAATAATGGAACTTTCCCAGGGGCAAAGAGTTAATAGGAAACTGACGGGTAACTTTTTAACCACACAAATGGTGATGGATGTATGGAAAAAGCCTCCAGCCAAGGTAGTCGAGGCAGGGACTATCCCAATATTTAAGAAACAGTTAGACAGGTACATGGATAGGATAGGGATATGGACCAAACACGGGACAGGTGGGACTGGTGTAGGTGGGATATGTTGGCAGGAGTGGGCAAGTTGGGCCGAAGGGCCTGTTTCCACACTGTATCACTCTCTGACTATGTTTCGTTGTGAAAGAGCTACATGTGACTGAATGAAGGATGGAAAGATACAGCATGGAAACAGGCCCTTCAGCTCACTGGGTCCATGGCAACCATCGATCACCCGTTCACACTAGTTCAATATTTATCCTGTTTTCCCACCCACTAGCAGCGAATCACACACTACACACTCACACACTAGAAGCCAATCAACCTACAAAAACCCTCACATCTTTGGGATGCGGTGCACCCGGAGAAAACCCATGCGGTCACAGGGGCAACATGCAAGCTCCACACAGACAGCAGCCCGAGCTCAGTATCAAACTCAGGTGTCTAGCAGCTCTATCAGCTATGCCACTCTTTCACCCCTATGCTCCAATGCCAGAAAACAGCACCATTACTAGTTGTGCCATGCATAACAAAATAAAGATATGATAGTGGCATTTATGATACTCTTCTATAGGCACATGATAATGCAGAGAATCGAAGTACATGGATTAAGGGCAGGCTGATAAGAGTTGGTCTTGGCATCATGTTTGGCACAGACATTGTGGGCTGAAGGGCCTGAAACAGGTATACTTGTTCTATAAAACAACTGTACTGTACTACTGTTCAATGTTCTATATAAGGATCAAAGGCCTGATGGAGACTGGCCAAACATGTTTGATTCCTGCCCTGTATGCTTTAAAGAGGATTCAAGAGAATACATTTCTCTGGAGGTTTTTTTTTCCCAGTTCATTACCCTGTTTTCTATTCTGCTCCTCACACCTTTCATCGAGTAGTTTGTATCTGGAATATCATTATAGGGTGCATTTTATTGGAAATGTATGTTGCCAAGGCAATAGACTGATTTGCTCGAGCAAATTCTTTCACTGAATGCAGCTGTGTGCCAGAACACCGATAAATCATATTTCTGTAGTATCTGATGAAAAGCTTTATTATTGCCATTAGACTATTCACACTAAAACCGCGAGGTTTACTTTGCAGGCTCCCACCTCTTCCAGTGGTTCTGTTGGACTGGTCGTACATTTCCAAGACCTTCGTCATCCGACCAGAAACTGAGTTATTCGTCTTAACCTTTTTCCAGGTTGTCTATCTATCGCCTCCCCCATCTGCCTTTCTCTTAGAGTCATAGAGCTGGACAGTGTGGAAACAGGCCCTTTGGCCCTCATTGTCCATGCCGACCAAGTTGGCATTCTGGGCCTAGTCCCATGTGCCTGTATTTTGGCCCATATCCCTCGAAACCTCTTCTTATACATATATACAGTGGTTTGCAAAAGGTTTCATAGCCCTTGAACCTTTCCACATTTTGTCACGTTACAACCACAAACGTAAATGTATTTTATTGGGATTTTATGTGATAGACCAACACAAAGTGGTGCATAATTGTGAAGTGGAAGGAAAATGATACATGGTTTCCAAATTTTATTACAAATAAAAAACTGAAAAATGTGGCGTGCAAAAGTATTCAGCCCCCCTGAGTCAATACTTTGTAGAACCACCTTTTGCTGCAATTACAGCTGCAAGTCTTTTGGGGTATGTCTCTACCAGCTTTGCACATCTAGAGACTGAAATTTTTGCCTATTCTTCTTTGCAAAATAGCTCAAGCTCAGTCAGATTAGATGGAGAGCGTCTGTGAACAGCACTTTTCAAGTCCTCCCAGAGATTCTCAATTGGATTTAGGTCTGGACTTTGACTGGGCCATTCTAACACATGAATATGCTTTGATCTAAACCATTCCATTGTAGCTCTGGCTGTATGTTTAGGGTTGTTGTCCTGCTGGAAGGTGAACCTCCGCCCCAATCTCAAGTCTTTTGCAGACTCTAACAGGTTTTCTTCCAAGATTGCCCTGCATTTGGCTCCATCCATCTTCCCATCAACTCTGACCAGCTTCCCTGTCCCTGCTGAAGAAAAACATCCCCACAGCATGATGCTGCCACCACCATGTTTCACAGTGGAGATGGTGTGTTCAGGATGGGTTCAGGGTGTTAGTTTTCCGCCACACATGGCTTTTTGCATTTAGGCCAAAAACTTCAATTTTGGTCTCATCAGACCAGAGCACCTACCTCCACATGTTTGTTGTGTCCCTCACATGGCTTGTGGCAAACTGCAAACAGGACTTCTTATGGCTTTGTTTCAACAATGGCTTTTTTCTTGCCACTCTTTCATAAAGGCCCGATTTGTGGAGTGCACGACTAATAGTTGTCCTGTGGACAGATTCTCCCACCTGAGCTGTGGATCTCTGCAGCTCCTCCAGAGTTACCATGGGCCTCTTGGCTGCTTCTCTGATCAATGCTCTCCTTGCCTGGCCTGTCAGTTTAGGTGGACGGCCATGTCTTGGTAGGTTTGCAGTTGTGCCATACTCTTTCCATTTTCGGATGATGGATTGAACAGTGTTCTGTGAGATGTTCAAAGCTTGGGATTTTTTTAATAACCTAACCCTGCTTTAAACTTCTCCACAACTTTATCCCTGACCTGTCTGGTGTGTTCCTTGGGCTTCATGATGCTATTCAATAATGTTCTCTAACAAACCTCTGAGGCCTTCACAGAACAGCTGTATTTATACTGAGATTAGATTACACACAAGTGGACCCTATTTACTAATTAGGTGACTTCTGAAGGCAATTGGTTGCACTGGATTTTATTTAGGGGTATCAGAGTAAGAGGGCTGAATACTTTTGCACGCCACACTTTTTAGGTTTTTATTTGTAAAAAAAATTGAAAACCATGTGTCATTTTCCTTCCACTTCACAATTATGCGCCACTTTGTGTTGGTCTATCACATAAAATCCCAATAAAATACATTTACGTTTGTGGTTGTAACGTGACAAAATGTGGAAATGTTCAAGGGGTATGAATACTTTTGCAAGCCACTGTATGTCCCAAATGTCCTTTGAAAGTCATAATTGTACCTGTTCCTTTCGACTTTAGTTTAGACTTTAGAGATAAGGCATGGAAACAGGCCCTTCAGCCAAACGAGCCCAGTATTCCCCCGTACACACTAACACTATCCTACATACTAGGGACAATTTACAATTTTATCGAAGCTAATTAATCTACAAACCTGTTCGTCTTTGGAGTGTGGGAGGAAACTCGAGCACCCGGAGAAAACCCACGCAGTCAAAGGGAGAATGTACAACATCCGTACAAACAACACCCCTAATCAGGATCAAAGGTGGGTTTTCGGGCAATGTAAGGCAGCAACTCTTCTGAGTGGAATGGTTGCCCTTAATGCCCCTCTTAAATCTTTCCCTCTCTTATCTTAAGCCTATGTCCCAGGCTTTTAGAATACTCTGCCCTTGGAAAAAAGATTGTGATCATTCGCTTTATCTACGACTCTCATGATGTTGTATCCTTCAATAATGTCACCCTTCAGCCTCATGCACTCTAAAGAAAAAAATCCCACACCATTCCCTTATTTCTCTTCTTACTTTTATATTTCTTGTTCACCCCCTAAATCCATTTTTCTGTCTTGGATTCAATTAGCCAAGGCCCACGTTTTCTAATGACTAATGCAATCCATAAACCAAGTAATATTATCACCAAATACATAAATATTCTTTACCAAAATCCATGAGCTCCACCACTTAAGTGGACGATGGGAGCAGACTCGCAGAAAGCCACTAACTTCAAGTTCTCCTCCAAGTCACATCCCATCTTGACTTGGAGGCCTTATCATCAGTCCTTCACTGCTCATCACTGCTCCATCAACGTTCCGGAACGTCCTACCTGACACCATCATCATACAGACTGCATCAGTTCAAGAAAGTGGCTCACCACTGCCTTCTCATGGACAATCTGAGAAAAACAATAAATACTGACCTCAATAAATTAAATTTTATTTGGGGGAAAACTCATGAGCCATCCCATCTCTGTGCAACAAGGGAGAGTGAAAGAATCTTTGTTCGTTGCACTGACTAAGGGCTTTGTATTTTAACAAAAAATAGTATTGTGGTTACTAACTTATTGCATTTCTGTTTAGTTTAGAGATACAGTGCAAAAGCATGTCATTCGGCCCACTAAGCCTACTTCAACCAGCATCCACCCCGTGATCGAGTTCCATCCGACATTCCAGGAACAATTTACAGAAGCCAATTAACCTACAAGCATGCGCGTCTTTGGAATATGGGAGGAAACCGGAGGACCCAGGGAAAACCCACACAGTCACAGGGAGAACGTGCAAACTCCATACAGACACCACCTGTAGTCAGGATTAAACCCGGGTCTTGGGCGCTGTAAGGCAGCAACCCTACCTCTGCACCACTGTATCACTGCAGCACCGCAGTTCATTATATTTTGTCCGTGTGTATTGTGTTTTCAGGCCCGTTACGCGGCTGAGAGTAAAGATTTTGTTGTTCCGTTGTCGGCCCGTTTGACAATTAAACACCCTAGCTCCCTGACTCTTGACACTCCTGAGTGGGCAATACAAGGAAAATAGATTTTGCAGAGTTTGCATAACCTACTATCGCACTGTGCGAGTGGAAGCTGCTGTATGTACTGGGCGGCATTGGCCCATCGGATAATTCATTGTCGACTGTCTCCATCCTTGTTGCATAGATTTGGTGCTACAACGGTTCAACAATAGGCAGTGCGATTTGTAATTTTTTTTTTTCCTGCAATCAATAAGCTAATACCTGTGTCATTTTATAAGGAAAATAACAAATGGCTGGCGAGATTTTACAAGGCTGTAACACACTCGACTGGCTTAAAATGACAACATAAACTAAGGTTGAGCAGTTTACACAACGGTTCAAACCCGTAAAGTGCCCTGTAGTATTAAAAATATGTACAATCATCACTGGCACTTAATCATCTATGCTGCCCTTTCACTTTGTTCAGAGCAGCCTTTCCGGATTGTTCTTTGGCATTTGGGTGACACGGTGGCACAGGACTAGAGTTGCTGCCTTACAGTGCCAGAGACCCGGGTTCAATCCTGACTACAAGTGTTGTCTGCGCAGCGTTTGTACGCTCTCACCATGGCCGCACACTCCAATGACGTACAGGTCCATAAGTTAATTTGCTTTGGTAAAGATTTGTAATTGTGCTTCGTCCAAGGGCGGAAAACACGGGGGGGGGGGGGGGGGGGAGGCGGAGGGGACATGTCCCCCCCATGTTTTGAGAGGTGGGGGTCATCCCCCCAAGTTTGTCATCCGGATTTTAAAATCTCCGCTTTCCGCGAGGCAGTGGAGGTGGGACTGCTGATCGAGGGTGCCAATTGGACGTGAGAGATGTCGGTCAGCAGGCAATGGGGGCAGGACATGATGATTCAGCGCGATGATTTGAGGAAGGAGGATTGGGGGGGGGGGGTGCGACTGAGGATAGAGTGTAGTGATTGGAGGATGGAGACGTGGCACAGTCCTGCCCCTCATCCACAGCCAGGATCGATCCCGGCCGGGTCTCTGGTGCTGTCCCATCCCCACACGAGTGCCCCCCCCCCCCCCACGGGTGGCCAGAGACGTCGGGAGTCAGACGCGAGCTGTACCCCCAGGCCCACAGCTAGCGCGGAGAAGCAGCACTAAACCCAGCTCAACTCTGCCTGGTTAATCTGCCTGGGCTTGCGGGAAATATGGCCAGCATGGAGAAGCAGCGCTGGTATCCCGTCAGTCCAGTCAGGGCTGTAGGTTAACCCGGCGAGACAGGCAGAGTGTGTGTGAGTGTGCGAATGCGCGCGCGGCCGCCAAAAAATGGTGTGTCCCCTGTCCCCCGGTCCCCTCCATGTTTTGATAGCGAGTTCCGCTCATGCCCTCGTCTGTAGGATAGTGTTAATGTACAGGATAGTCGCTGGTCGCTGCGTACTTGGTGTGATTAAAGGCCTGTTTCCGTGCCGTATCTCTAAGCTCAACTGAAAAAAACTATTTGTATTTGCTGCGTGTTAAATTGGAAAGGACCAGAAAAACAAAATGCCATTTACAGCAAAGAATTCTGCATAATTCATGCCCATTCAGGCTAGTATCTAAATGGTCCTTCCATAAGCTAGGATTATATTTGATTGCCCCATTGAGGATACTGGACTTTGTCTATGGAACTGTTATGCGACAATGGACTACTGTCCTGAGAACAATATTCTGCACTCTGTATCTTTGCCTTTGCTCTACCTATTATACTTGAATGTGACTCTGTCTGGTATATCTGATCTGTTTAGATCGCATGCAAAACTTTTTAGATCGCATGCACGTGGCAACAATAAACCTAAACCTAAACCATTTGGTCTATTGTGGACCAACCACATGGAAGAGATAGCCAAGGACACACCAAGCTTCAACTTCATTCGGAGACTGAGGAAATTTGGCACGTTTCCAATGCCTCTTCCAAACTTCTGCAGATGCAACATAGAAACAATACTGTTGGGTTGCATCACAGATTGGTTAGGGGAGAGCTCTGCCCACGACTGGAAGAAATTGCAGTGAGTTATGGATACAGCCCAGTACACTGACCAGACTTCCCACCATTGACTTAATCTACACCTCATTACTGTCTTGTCAATGTCTGTCAGCCAAAATAATTAAAACCTTGTACCACCTGCTCACTCCTTCTTCTCCCCGCTACCTTCAGACAGAAGGTACAGAAGCCTGAAGGCGCACATCACCAGACTCAGGGACAGAGCCTTCTGTTAACAGGTTTCTGGATGGTCTTTCCACAAGCGAGGATTTTGTCCGATTCACCTCTACAACATTGTGGACATTGGACTTTATCTGGGGAACTGATGTACTACAATGCTGCAAATTCTATTCTGCACACTGTAGCTTTCCCTTTGCTCTACATATTATACTTAAGTTTGACTTGATTATATTTATGTATAGTATTATCTGATCTGATTGAATAATATGCCAAACAAAGCTTTTAACTGTACCTCAGTACACGTGACAATGATAAACTAAACCTAAACTTGTGGATGTTGTCTGTGAATGGTGGCCAGCAGCATTGATTCCTGACCGTGATGTGCCTGATGCCCACTTCTGTTTATTTCTGTGCTTTCTCCTTCATTTCAGCCTCAATTAACTCAATTTCTGCAAATTTCTCTCTCTAGATCGCAGCTGTTAGAGAAGGTATCTGAGGCCGGTACAATAACAATAAAAAAGACACTTGGACAGCTGCAAGGATAGGAAAGGTTTAGAGGGCTATGGACAAAGCCTGGGCAAATGGGACGAGGGCAGAGGACCTTGGCTGGCATGGACGTTGGGCCAAAGGGCTTGTTTCTGTGCTGTTCAACCCTATGACAAACCTTCGCTGCTACACTTGGCCATACCTTGAGTACAAATACCAATATTTTCAAAGGAGGCTGTGTTATTTTGTAAAGCATTTAGATCTGAGAGTGAGCTAAACGCAAATCTCAGATGAACTATTTATCTGCCGTGCAAGTATTAATACATTTCTTAGACTTCGTTTGCTTCACTTTGTAGTTTTTGTTTAGTTTAGCGAGACAGCACGGAAACAGGCCCTTCGGCCCACGGAGTCCGCACCGACCAGCGATCCCCGCACATTAACGCTATCCTACACACACTGGGGACAATTGTCACATACATCTATGGATTGTGGGAGGAAACCAAAGATCTCAGAGAAATCCCATGTGGTCATGGGGAGAACGTATAAACACCATACTTGGTCGGGATCGAACCCAGGGCAGCAAGTCCATCGCTGCACCACTGTGGCCGCCCGCTAGGTTTGAATAACCTAACATTTTCTCATTTCCTTTTTGCCTCAAGGACAATGGACATTTAGCGGGAGATAAAGGGTTACAGTTTGTAGTAGATTTGTTTGATGATGTGTCTTTTTTAATTACCAAGCTTAAAGAACTTGATGAATCCTTGGGACAATGTTTAGCTGTGCCAGTAACTGATGCCTTTCATTAACAGAGCTTTGTTTAAAACATTGTGGATGCAGAAACCAAATATTCAATACAATTAGGACAAAGTACCAGTGAATCCGTGCAGGATTAGACATTTGGATGTATATGGGTTGTCATTTTAAAATGAAGTGAATTGGTGTGTCGTTAGGAGAATGCTTTATGCTACAACATGACACATCTATTCAATAACTTGAAATGTGGCACAGCTGGTGGAGCTGTTGCTTCAGAGCGCTGGAGACCCAGGTTCAACTTTGACCTCGGGTGCTGTCTGTGCAGAGCTTGCATGTTCTCCCTGTGACAGCGTGCGTTTTCTCTGGTTGCACCAGTTTCCGATCACATCTCAAAGACGTATGGGTTTGTTGGTTAATTGGCCTCTATAAGAACAATTGCCTCAATTGTGTGTGGATGCGAAAGCTGGATAAGATAGAACTAGTTTGAATGGGTGACCTATGGTCGGCATGGACCCGGTGGGCTGAAGGGTCTGTTTCCATGCTGCATTTCCAAAATTTCCTTTGAGTAAAAACCCCCAAAATGCTGGAAAATCTCAGGCAGGTCAGCCAGCACCTGTGGGAAGAGAAATAGTCTGTGTTATAAGTCTCCGACCCTTCATCAGAGAGAGAGAGGTACAAGTTACTTTTCAGCGGGATAGAAGGTGTCTATGACAGGACAAGTCACAATAACTCAATGGGCAATCATTAGCACTTTAGATTTCTCGGTCTGTGTAATACGTTGCTAATGATAAGATTTACACAGATTTGTACAGGTAGGATAAGAAACACCCAACATAATAGAAGAAAAGGTAAAATGATGGAAAAACTCAGTAGGTCAGGCAGCACCTGTGGAAAGAGAAAACGTCAACAAGCAAGGGTGTAATCCCAATCTTCCAACCTACTCATTGCAGACCTTGCACTTTTTTTAAACTTGCACTTTCACTGTATCTGTAACACACGAAGGTTTGTAACGCTAATTTCTGCCCTCTAGTATTTTTCTCTTTGCACTATCTCGTGCTTGATTGTATTTATGTAGAGCATGATTAAATTGGATAGCACACACACAAAGCTTTTCCCTCTGTCTTGATATATGTGACAATAACAAACCAGTAGTGATACCGATATCTCTATTACTGAGTATGATGACGGGTCCTGACACAAAACGTCAACTATCTATGTCCTCCAGAGATGCTACCTGACCCGCCGAGTTACTCCAGCACTTCGTGTTTTCCTCAGAATTATATCATCTGCAGTTCCTTCATAATTTCATAAGTTCATAAGTGATAGGAGCAGAATTAGCCCTTTCGGCCCATCAAGACTACTCTTTCAATCATGGCTGATTTATCTCTCCCTCCTAACCCCATTCTCCTGCGCTCTCCCCATAACCCCTGACATCTTGTGTCTCTATTAAGGGCCTGTCCCACTTTCCCGAGTTATTCACAAATTCTCCCGGGTTTTCAAACTCGTAGCGGCTCGTTATGCCAGCCGTAGGTATTCGGGGCATCAGGTAAGTCGGGACTTTTTTCCAGCCTGATGAAAAATGTCCACGAGTAAAACAATAGCCCTGAGTACCTAAGGGTGGCATAACGAGCCTCTACGATATATCCATGGACTCCTACGGACTTGTTACGAACATTCTGCGATTTTGAAAACTCGGGAGAATTTGTGAATAACTCGGGAAAGTGGGACAGGCCATTAACTCTGTTTACTCTTGTTATTGTTTTATATGTTTAGTGGGTTTGAATGCTTCAGATGTTATCCTTCTGTAATATCACACACTTGTTTAATGGAGAATTCTGAATGGGACTGGTATGCCCAGTAGATTAAGGTTTCCAGCTCAGTAGGCCCACGGATAGGGAGAGACCAGTGTTTTCCAGTCAGTTAAAGGAACAAAACAGAAAAAGACATTAGTTCAGCCTCAAAACTCTCTTTAGGGAACGCACACAGCATTACTGACAGGAGCAACTTGAATCATATTCAGAGTAAATCAGGCACAAAATGGCCAGCAGCATCGCACGCGTGAGGCAGTGTGTGAGAGGGAGCAGTGGGCATCTGATTATTCACTGTGACATTGCAAACAAATTGCAGGGGTTGTCACCCACCATCTGATCTTCCCTTCAGTGTGAAGCTAATGGATGTGAAAGTGTTTATTCATGTATGAACACCGCACTATTGTCCCTTTCAGAGCCTAAACTACCATATGTTTTGCAACAAAGAAACACGTTTGTGATCTGGGCTGAATGTACCCGAGAGATGCTCGAAGTGTCCACTTGAGCAAGATTATAAAACGCTGGCATTTCACAGTATGCCATGGTAGTAAATATTTCCAATGATGCTCCATCTAATCTGAAGATCTGTTTAAATCAAGTTTTGCTACAGGTTCATTTCAATGCAGCATTTTTAATGAGACGGAACAGTTAATAGGACATCTTTCATAATGGAACTACAGAATTGGGACACATTGGACTATTTGCATGAAAATCGCAGCTCCAAAGGACTAGAGGGCCTAGTGTTAAGGAGAGAGTGGTGAAGTTTAACAGATGTAGGCAGGGAAAGTTATTTGCACAGAGAGTGGAGGATGCCTGGGACACATTGCTGGGGTGATGGTGGAGGCCGATACGATAGTTGTGTTTAAAAGGGTTTTAGATAGGCAGATGGCTATGTCGGGATGCAGGGATATGGATCACATGCAGGCAGAGGAGATCAGTTTAACTTGGAATCAGGTTTGGCACGGACATTGAGGGCCGAAGGGCCTGTTCCTGTGCTGTACTCTTCTTTGTTCTATGTTAAACAGGGACATGAGAAAGATTTTGCTGGTAAGATATGATAGTGGCATTTAAGTGACTTTTAAAGATAGGCACATGGATATGCAGGGAATGAAGGGAGATGGATTATATGCAGTTAGATAAGAGTGGGCCGTGGCATTATGTTTGGCACAAACATTGTGGGCTGAAGGGCCTGTTATTGTGAGGTACCAGGTCGTGATGCACCTAGTCAATATGCTCTCTACCATACACTCGCAGAATTCAATAGAGTATTTGTCCAATGCTACAAGATTCATACCAGATTCTGATAGCGGTTTGAGATTCATTTTATTCCACAATTAAACCTCATGGTCAACATAGAATTTATTTCCCAGGGCAAAGATTTGGGGGATTTTGATCGTCACTTTCCATGCCACCCACATTGACTAGATAACAATCTCTCCAACATGCAGCTTGATGTTCTATGTAAAATTACATTTGAGCCGAAGGGAAAAAGGGTGCTCAGTACAAAACTATCCACAAGTTGGCACTTGAATGGCCAATGCCATTTTATTTAAAAAAAAAGTATTGGCACGCTTAGAACAAATCCATAATGATTTAGTTGTAAAAGTTGGAGGTTAATGCTCATTGTTGAGAAAGATTAGACAAAGATTCATGGTGTACCTGTTTGTGTCTCATTATGTGTTACATGAGCTTATGAAGATTAATGGTTTATTGGTTCAGTTGGAAAAGTTGACCACTGAGATCTATATCTCTTTCCTAATCAACCTGCTGATTTTTTACCATTTGCTCCCTGGACTTTCATGAGTTCCATCCCTTCTCTCTCTTCCTCACCAGCACTGAACGCATTACTTGTCTCCTATCTCCAGAAATGGATCCTATTGCATGCACTCAGGCCTAATCCACACTTCAATGGAAGAACAATGGTTAAAATGAGAGATATCCTCATTGACCGGCGAGTGGCAACTTTTCCTGTTTGAATTTAACTTTGATGACCGGGGGAAAGATTCACAAATACACTGTGAGTGCAAAATTGAAAATATAACTAAGATAGACACAAAATGCTGGAGTAACAGCGAGACAGGCAGCAACTCTGGGGAGAAGGAATGGGTGACGTTTCGGGTTGAGACCCTTCTTCAGACTGATGCCAGGGGGAGTGGGCGGGACAGAGATAAAATGTAGTCGGAGGCAGTAAGACTGGTGGGAGAACTGGGCAGGGGGAGGGGATGGAGAGAGAGGGAAAGCACGGATTACTTGAAGCAAGGGCTACTGGAAATATACCTTCTCTATCTGCCAGTCATATCTTTTGTGTCTTCAGCAAATTTGACCAGCTTACACCTAATTTTAGTTTCCAAGGCAGTTATGTGAATTGCAATCACTCTAATTCTTCGCAGTCCCGATTGTTTTCTGCTTTTGAAGCAACTTCACATGCTGTCTCCCTTCCTTCTCCTTGGCTTTTAGCTTAATTGGCCTGGTGGAACCACGTCAAGGGCTCTCTGAGCTGCCTCATCAGGTTCTTTATACTAGCTTCATTTGCGGAGCCTTCAAAAAAAAAGCGAAGGAAAGTGTTTAAATAGCATATTCCATGCCAGCTGTTCTTCTTGGGCCATTAGTCACTCTTTTACTACAGAAAAAGGTAGTACATTTTAGCTTGTGTAGAAAAGAACAGCGGGTGCCGATTTATACTGAAGCTGGACACAAAGTGCTGGAGTAACTCAGCGGGTCGGGCAGCATCTCTTAAAGCGCGTTGTTCATAGGTTCATAAGACATAGGAGCAGAATTAGGCCATTCAGCCCATCGAGTCTGCTCCGCCATTCGACCATGGCTGATCTATTTTTTCCTCTCAACCCCATTCTCCTGCCTTCTGCCCGTAACATTTGATCCCTTTCAAAGGGATGGATAAAATCCTCGGGATCTGATGCCGTGCATCCTTGGACCTCATAGGAAGCTAGGGATGAAACAGTGGAGCCTTTGCAGAGATATTTGCTTCATCTTTAGTCCTTGTTGACATGCCGGAAGGCTGAATTGTGCCTAATGTTGAGTGTTATTTATGAAAGATAGCAAGGAGAAGCCAGGGAACTACAGGCGGGTGAGCCTAGCAACAGTGGTGGGTAAGGTACTGGTGTGGATTCTGAGGGACAGGATCTACAAGACTATTTGGATAGACAAGAAGTAATTAGGGATGTTAGACACAAAAAGCTGGAGTGACTCAGCAGGACAGGCAGCATCTATGGAGAGAAGGAATGGTTGAATTTTCGGGGCGAGACCCTTCATCAGTCCCGACCCGAAACGCCACCCATTCCTTCTCTCCAGAGATGCTGCCTGTCCCGCTGGATTACTCCAGCTTTTTGTGTCTATCATCGGTTTAAACCAGCATCTGCTGTTCCTTCCTACACAACTAATTAGGGATAGTCAGCAAGGACTTGTGCATGGGATATCAGAGAAGAAGATGTCAAGGGCCGGAAGGTGGGGATCCTTGATGATAGATTGATTAATTGATACTTTATTGTCACGTGTACTTGGTACACTGCGGTTCTTTGTTTGCATACAGTAGAATTATGCAAGGTTCTCGGCAGCCCACCTATGCCGGGTCCCTCTTTAAGAGCCTGTCACACTTGGCGATTATTTTTGGCGACTGCCGGCATCATTGACTGACGTATCAGGTCACCGAAAAAGTCGCGGCGTGATGCGGTGTGACGCGCGTGACACGGCGTGATGACACGGCGTGATTGTGACGATGACACGGCGCAGCGCAGTGTTTTTTCAAGTGTCGCAACATTTTTTTTGTCGTCGTTGGATTCTGAAATGTTCAAAATCTTAGTTCCTTCGACACTGAGATTGAAGGCAAGTGGGACAGGCGGCGTCAATCACTATTTGTGTGGAGAAATCACTTGGCGTGTGGAGGCAATAAGTCAGAATCAAAAATTGAGGTCTACTTCTTGCCAGATTATCTCATTAACAAGCTGCCAGAGAAGGTTGAGACAGCAACACTTGTTAATTTTAATTCATTTTTGATTGACAAGGACATGGATAGCTCAAAGGTTTTGAGGGATTCATTTAAACTAGAATTTCTCTTCCAATCTCACTCCCACTTGATTTCTAGCGGGAGGTTAGGAGCCGAAGGGGCCTGTTTTTATGCTGTAGACAAATGTGCTCCATAGAGGTGGCATGGTGAAGTATAGACTACTGGCTTATAACTCCAGAGACGGGTCAGGCAATCTCTGGAGAAAAAAAGATGGGTGATGTTCGGGTCGGGACCGTCTGTAAGAAGGGTCCAAACTTCACCCATCCTTTTCCTCCAGAGATGCTGCCTGACCCTCCGAGTTAATCCAGCATTTTGCCTCTATCTTTGGTTAAGGCATCTGCAGTTCTTTGTTTCTCCAATGGCAAGTATGTTTGAAATCATAAATCATCACACAGTATTACGAGGCCGATTTGCGTTCTCCCTCTCTCTCCATCCCCTTTTCCATGGTTCTGTCGTCTCCAACAATGATTTATCGTCTGGAAATCCCAAAAACTGCCAGATGTGGCAATCTGAAATAAGGGTCTCGACAAAAATTGCTCACTCAGCAGGTCAGGCAGCACTGCCTGTGGAAAGGGATTTACACCAGTTAATGTTTCAGGGAGATTTGTACAGAAATTTCTCATTCCACAAAATTTGAGTGTTCCCAGAATGTTCTGTTTTTACTATGATAATTTGAAATGTGATACTCACAGAATATATTAAAATAGAAATGTAACTTAGTTTCATAAAAAATGTGAATGCAAGTGTTAAAAAATCCTGCAATATTATCATATCTGCGTAGTGCATGAACAATTCCAGATGCAATTGTAGACCATAAAACATGTGAATATGCTTAAGCATATCACATGTTTCAGGTTTGTCTAAAATGCATCTGGGATTGTTCACATTATCTGCAACAATAACTGTAATGTGCAATCTGTTTTAAAGCTACTTGCATTTCATAATTTTAATGAAATAATTTTCCATTTAAATATAGCTGTGAGTCTCATTCAAATGTATTAGTAAATGGGGAAAAGAACATTCTGGGAACACTCAAATTTTGTGGAAGCTTCCTTTGAGGATAATAGGGTTCTGTACAAGGGTTCCCTGTAATACTTAGAAACATTAACTGGTGTAAATCCCTCAGCGGGACAGGCAGTATCTCCTGGACTGCGAGTGTTTCCAGGAATGGGTTTTTGGGTCAAGACTTATTTCAGAACTGATCTCAGTTTTTGACAGAGATTTAGAAAGTAGTTGGAGACGACAGAACCATGGGAGAAGGGATGGAGAGAAGGGAGAATGCAAAGGTCTCCCTGTAATACATCTGAGTTTAATTTAGAAATACAGCGTAGAAACAGGCCCTTCAGCCCAATGCACCGACCAGATCCACACACATTAACACTGCCCAGGTTTTTACAGTTACCAAGCCAATTAACCTACAAACATGTACATCTTTGGAGTGTGGAAGGAAACCGAAGATCTCGGAGAAAGACCATACAGAGGGCACATACAAACTCCGCTCAGGCAAGCACCCTAGTATTGATCAGGCCGTACCTCCACCATCTATGAGCATTATACAGCATGAAAACAGGCCCTGCTCACTCATCCACGCTAACCAAGGTGCCCGGTTATTCTAGCCCCACTTACCCATGTTTGACCCATATCCCTCAAAACCTTTCCTATCCATGTCCTTGTCCAAATGTAGTTTAAATGCTGTTAGTGTGGCTTCATCTACCTTCTCTCATTGTTCACTCTAACAAGAACATCTAGACCTCAATTTTTGATTTCTGACTAATTAAAAAGCCTCCCAACGTGGGCCCATTCTCCACACACAACCCACTTGTTAATGAGATAGTGTCGGGGGAACTAGAGACGCTGGTTTAAAACAAAGATAGACACAAAATAGTGGATAAACTCAGACAGGCCGCATCTTGAGAGAAGGAATGGGTGATGTTTTGGGTCGAGACTGTTCTTCAGACTGGGAGTCAGGGGAGAAGGACACAAAGATAAGGAAGTGTAAGGTGTGAAAATGAGACTTCAAAGAGGTATGAGGGTCAAGGAAATTATAGAATGGATCATTGTTAGTTAGGAGAGGGTGACAAGGAAGCATACAGAGATAAAATGTAATCGGGACAGTCAGACTGGTCAGAGAACTAGGACGGGGGAGAGAGGGAAAGCAAAAGTTATTTGAAGTTAGAGAAGTCTCTTGATGTTAGCGAAATATGATTTGCTATTCTTCCAATTTGCGCTGGACCTCCCTGTGACTATTATGTTGGAGTGGATTCTGTATGACGATGGAAATGCAATTAGAAGAGGCAGCAACTTATCCGTTCAAAGTGAACTCGTACATACTGCATTTCAATGCAATGCAAACATTTTCTATGTGCTGCAGAATCGATTTCAAATGTAAAATCAATCACAACCTTATAGCACTACAGTGACAAGCATACTCTGAGAGCACACACAAGCGATGTAAAACCACACGCAGAGCCCAAAATGGCAGATAAGAAATGGCTTAAAAGACCGTTAGATAGGTACATTAGTTCTATGTTATTCCTCTTCCTCATATACTGCTTACACACTAGGGGTGATTTACAGAGGGCCAATCAACCTACAAACCGCACATCTTTGCGATGTGGGAGGAAACCGGAACACCTGGAGGAAACCCACGCAGTCACAGGGAGAGCGTGCAAACTCCACACAGACAACACCCAAGGTCAGGATCAAACCTGGGTCACTGGCGCTGTGAGAATGCAGCTCTACCAGCTGCACCACTGTGCCACACCAAAGGATATGCTACTGGGAAAGTGATCACCACTTATATCAAAATGCACACCCCATATCCAGCAAAGTTCTTGCATGAGCTATGCTCACACTAAAAAGCACACACCAGGGTCTCTAAGACAAACTTATTTTGTACCCTGCAAGTTGCTGGATTACTTTATGTTTGTTGGGACAACTGTGCCTTTACTTCAGCGTATTTTGGATGTTACTCACACATTAAGCTGCAAGTTCCACTTCCAGCATTGGTCCAGGATTTGAGGAGTGTTACCACAGGGCTTTTCAAATGGGTAGAAACATTTAAACCAACACATCCTCCTACGTACTCCCCGTTGGATTGCAACCTTGTGGTGGTCGGGGAGCTTGTGCGTCTCAGTGACCCCTAGAGCTATGCCGGCGGGAGATTCGTCTCCTGTTAGGGTCTCCCATGCTGGGCAGGTCGAAGGGTAGAGGCGAGACGAAGAGCGATCCACTGGTCTTCCAGGTTGGCGGTTGAGCTCAGGGCTAACAACCCTGTCTCGTGAAACAAATATGTTACGGGAACAGCAACTGAAGGAATCAACACTACTTTGTTGCTGCCCTACATGCCAGGAGGCATAATAGGCAGTAAGTAAGTAAGGAAGTAATCTTCCTAAGTTACAGCAAAACATAACATGATGGAGGAACACAGTGGATCAGGCAGCATCTGTGGAGGGAATGGACGGGCAAAGTTTCAGAATAGAACTCTTCTTCGGACTACATTGAGGCTTGGTAGATATAGTGGCTGATCGAGTCTGGATCAGACCGTGGTCGACTGCTGGGTAGAAAGGAACTGCAGATGCTGGTTTATACCGAAGATAGACACAGAGTCCTGGAGTAACTCAGCGGGTCAGGCAGCATCTCTGGAGAAAAAGAATGGGTGACATTTCGGGTCGGAGCCGTTCTTCAGACGACTGAAGTATTCATCTATTGTTGATATCCGAGTTCCTCCAGCACATTGTGTTTTGTATCCAATTTCAGCATCTGCAGTTCCTCGTGTTGCCTAAATTACGGGCAAAAACATTCTAGAGGAAGGGAATCCTCAGAGTCTTCAAGAATGCTTCACGGATGTGATTTTTTAATTAGTTCTAAAATGGAACTAACCTAAAAGATTTTGATTTTATTTAAAAGTCGCAAAGCCGTGGTAAAATCTGCAAAGTTTATTTATATCTTGGTGTTTTTCAAACAACAATGTCCTCTTCCTTATATCAGTACCACAGAAAATGAATGAAAATGCACTGAGTTCTGGGCATTTATTTAATAATTAATCAGTGCCTTACCAATAAAACATCAAGATCTAATCATAATAGGTTCCGGTATTAAATTGAGTAGATGATTTCCTCTGCTTATCTTTCTCCATTTATCTCAAGAGTTTCAGTGGGAATGATTGATAAACTAGCTAGGAATTAAATCAGAACAATAGACAATAATAAGGATGTGAATATTAACATAACTGCAGGGTTTTTATTTATTTACCTGTAACAATTGGAAACCAAAATCAATTGGCTCATTTGCTTGGGTCATAAATATTTTATTAAAAATATTCAAGCGAGGATCACCTTTGTGGTTGTAAAGAAACTAGTTTAGTTTAGTTTAGTTTAGTGATACAGCACGGAAACAGGCCCTTCAGCCCACCGAGACCGCACTGACCAGCGATCCCCGCTCAATAACACTATCCTACACATACTAGGGACAATTTTACATTTATACCAAGCCAATTTACCTACAAGCCTGTACATCTTTGGAGTGTGGTAGGAAACCAGAGCACCTGGGGAAAACCCACGCAGGTCACGGAGAACGTACAAACTACATTAAGCTATTACCCGTAGCCAGGATCGAACCAGGGTCTCTGGCAATGTAAGGCAGCAACTCTACCACTGCGCCACCGTGCCGCCCTACATTTTGAAAATGTATTTACTATTCAGGTGGAATAAAATCAAATAGTTCCGATACATCAGTTTACCTTAGTCTAGTTTACAGATACCGCATGGAAACAGGCCCTTCAGCCCCACTGAGTCTAGCCTATTTCTCTCCGAGTTCTATCCTACACTCTTCGAACAATTCTCAGGTAAGAGAAAGTGTCAGCTTCCAAACTTTTGGACGAATAATTTACTGAATGTTATTTTACATTCCTTTGATTTGTAACTATATCTCCACTATAACGCACAGAACAGTCTTATGTATTTGTGAAACGTTTAGTTTGGTTTAGCGGTGCAGCCTGGAGACAGGCCCACCGAGCCCATGCCGACCATTGATCACCCGCTCTCCCTAGTTCTATGTTACCCCACTTTCTCATCCACTCCCTACACACTAGGGAGAATTTTCAGATGTTAATCAACCTTCAAACCTGCATAGCATTGGGATGTGGGAGAAAACCAGATCACCTGGTGAAAACTCACGGTGTCACAGGGGGAGCATGCAAACTCCACACAGACAGCACCTGAGGTGATCCAGGATCGAACTCAGGTATCCGACGCAGTGAGGCAGGACCTCTACCAGCTACGCCACAGTGCCAAAGTGAAGATAAATCAATTTAGAGTTAACGAGTAATTCCTTTGTACATAATTAGACAAGGGCATAGGACAGTACAGCGCAGGAACAGGCCATTCGGCCCACAATGTACGTGCCGAACATGATGCAAAGGGAAACCAATCTCCGCTCCCTGAACGTGATCCATATCCCTCCATTCCCTTTGCCTCTCCAAAATCCTTTTAAAAACCACTTTCGTACATGTTTCCACCACCACCCCCGGCAGCACGCTCCAGGCACCCACTTCTCTCTGTGGAAAAAACCTACCCCGCACATCTCCTTTACACATAGTCCTTCCCACCTTAAAACTATAGCTTCTAATCATTGACATTTCCATTGGATGAATATCTAAATGTACGTCAAATTCACACTACATTCAATAAACATAAATGCCAGCAAAACAAGAAGGCATATCTAAGATGTGCACAGACTATATTGAAAACGGTCTGTAAGTTTAACACCAGAATATACAGTATGTTAAACATTCAATGGTCCTCTTGTTAAATAATGTGGATTACATTTTCTGCATGTTTCTCCTTAAAACAGGTTATTTAAAACAATAGACTCAGAAAATGGTGTTGCTTTTCATCTATCTTTTCATTTCACTTGGATGTGCTAGTCAGTTTTGCAAAATTGCAATGAATTTAAACACTAGCATCTTTCCAAATCAAAATTAACTATGCTTGAATTCATTTACTGATGCAATGTGACATTTTGCAAATACTCAAAAGGCTGTTTAATTAGAGCGACCACGTGCGTTTCTTTTAAAGGACAGTCTCCAATCTAACCATCAGTGATAAAAACCTCTGGGACATAAGGTCATGAATGAGCAAATGTTTGAGCAGCCCATCCTATATCAATGCGGAAGAGATGACAAGAACAGGGCTGTGGGGAGTGGTAAAATTAAAATATAATCTGGATTTCTTGCAAAGAAACCACTCAACAGCTCAATAATTTGGGAGGCACGGTGGCGCAGCCGGGTTGAGATAAAGCCCCACAGCGCCAGAGACGCAGGTTCGATCCTGACCTCGGGTGCTGTCTGTATAGGGTTTGCACGCACGTTCTCCCTGTGACCATGTGGTTTTCCACTGGATGCTCCGGTTGCTTCCTACATCCCAAAGATGTGCGGGTTTTGTAGTTTAATTGGCCTCTGTAAATTGTCCTTGGTTCATAAGTTCATAAGGGATAGGAGCGGAATTAGGCCATTCGGCCCATCAAGTCTACTCCACGAATCAATCATGGCAAAATCCATCTCTTTTTCCTAACTCCATTATCCTGCCTTCTCCCCATAACCCCTGACACCCGTGCCAATCAAGAATCTATCTATCTCTGCCTCAAAAATATCCATTGACTTGGCCTCCACTGTCTTCTGTGGCAGTGAATTCCACAGATTCACCACCCGCTGACTAAAGAGGGTGTGTACCTGGTGCGCAGCGAGTGGGCGCAAAAGTTGGATAACGTGGAACTAGTGTGAACAGGTGAAGAATGGTCAGCGTGGACCGGAGGGACTGTTTCCATGCAGGTACAGCAGGCAGTGAAGAAAACTAATGGCATGTTGGCCTTCATAACAAGAGGAGTTGAGTATAGGAGTAAAGAGGTCCTTCTGCAGTTGTACAGGGCCCTAGTGAGACCACACCTGGAGTATTGTGTGCAATTTGGTCTCCAAATTTGAGGAAGGACATTCTTGCGATTGAGAGAATGCAGCGTAGGTTCACAAGGTTAAATCCCAGGATGGCGGGACTGTCATATGTTGAAAGAATGGAGCGACTGGGCTTGTACACACTGGAATTTAGAAGGATGAGAGGGGATCTTATTGAAACATATAAGATTATTAAAGGTTTGGACACGCTAGAGGCAGGAAACATGTTCCCGATGTTGGGGGAGTCCAGAACCAGGGGCCACAGATTATGAATAAGGGGTAGGCCATTTAGAACGGAGATGAGTAAGTAAGTAGGTTATTTTTATTTATATAGCACTTTTAAATCAAATCACATTGAAGCCAAAGTGCTTTACAGAGAAGAAATCAGATTACTTAACATCCACATACAAAATTAAAAAAAAGACACAACACACTATAGAATTTAACATGAACGTCCCCACACAGCAGAATCAACACTTTCCACTGTGAGGCAAGGCACTAAAAAGTCCAGTGAGAAAACACTTTTTCACCCAGAGAGTTGCGAATATGTGGAATTATCTGCCTCAGAGGCAGTGGAGGCTGATTCTCTGGTTGCTTTCCAGAGAGAGTTAGTTAGAGCTCTTAAAGATAGCGGAGTCAAGGGACATTGGGAGAAGGCAGGAACGGGGTACTGATTTTGTGGATGATCAGCCATGATCACGCAGTGAATGGCGGTGTTGGCTCGAAAGGCCGAATGGCCTACTCTTACACCTATTGTCTATTGAATCTGTCGATCAATCCATCTATTTCAATATTTAAATGCATGGATATTAAGCTCTAATTGTTTGTAGTTCCACCACTTGCCCTTTAACCTGGTGAATGAGTTGCCTTTCATAATTTTATATACTTCCATCAAATGTCCTTCAGCCTCTGATACTTCAGGGACAACAATCCAAGTTTGTCCGTCTCTCCTTATAGATAATGCCCTCTAATCCAGGCAGCTCTGTTTAAGGTCTGAAGAAGGGCCCCGACCCGAAACATCACCAATCCATTCCCTCCACAGATGCTGCATGACTCGCAGAATTACTTCAGCATAGAGTCATGGACATTTAGACTTATACAGCTTAGAAACAGTCCCTTCTGCCCAACTTGCCCCTGCCAACCAAGATGACCTATCTACACGTCCCACCTGACCACGTTTGGCCCATATCCCCCTCAATCTTTCCTATCCATGTACCCGTCCGAATGTCTTTTAAATGTTGTTATGGAACCCGCCTCAACTACCTCCTCTTAAATTCTGGTCCACCGCTTCTGCGCCCTCTTTGAGTGGAATTTGTGGTGAAATGTGGATGGGAGGATGCGACCAATGGTGCAAGTAGTTCTGCAGGCATTAGTACTAGGCTGGTGAAATATTTCCTGTTCAAATTCATCAGATGAATCACCTTTAATAACTTGAGCAACAACTCCACAATTATCCAAAGCATCCACACAAATATCATTCAGCACAAAATTGGTGAGCATAGATGTCAATAACCAATAAACTCTTTCACACTGGAATATTATTGCTTCTTAATCACATTCCCTTTGATTGGACATTTTGACGAATATTTCAATGGGATTTAACAAGTTCTAAAAAAAAAAACTCATTTACTGGGGTCTAGTCATGACAAGCCCATTTTGTGTTTAAGAGACATAGATTCATACAGCATGGAAACAGACCCTTCTGCCCAACTTGGTGTCACATTTTCATTAGTCCCATCTGCCTGCATTTGGCCCATATCACTTTGAAGCTTTTCTGTGCATGTGCCTGTCCAAATTGTTGTTTAAATGTTGTTATAGTACCTGTCTCAGTTACCTCCCGTAGCAGCTCATTCCATGTACCTACCATCATTTGTGTTAAAAAAGTTGCCCCATGTTCCAATTACATTTTTTCCCCCTCGCCTTAAACCTATAGCCTCGGGCTCTTGATTCCCTTACTCTGGGTTAGACTGCATTCACGGTATCTATTCCCCTCATGATCTTATACACCTCTATAAGATCACCTCTCATCCTCCTGCGGAATAAGGTCCTGGCTTGCCCAACCTCTCCCTCTACCTCAGGCCCTCAAGTCAAGTCAACATCCTCGTAATGGTGGCTTTCTTATTAAATAAGATAATTTGTGCAATAGCAAAGGCGTTTGCAAATGGTCCATTACGCAGCACTGCAGAGGTGAACGGACTTGTGACTATTGAAGATTCACAGCATCAAGGAGCGTAAATGTGGAGAAATCTACTAAATTCTACTAATTATCAGTGAGTAATTACCAAATTCATGTGGCAACACTTTATCAATCAATGGACACAGTGGCGTGGCAGGTGGGACTGCTACCTCACCGGGTTTGAGACCAGGATTCAATCCAGACCTCGGGTGCTCTCTGCGTGGAGTTTGCATGTTCTCCCTGTGACCATGTGGGTCTCCTCCGGGTGACCCGGTTTCCAAAGACATGCGGGTTTGTAAGGTTAATTGGCCTTTGCAAATTGCCCCGAGGGCGCAAGGAGTAGATGGGAAAATGGGATAACGTAGAACGAGTGTGAACGGTCAGCGTGAACTCTGTGGGCTGAAGCAGAAATGTGGAGAAATCCACGAAAAACAAAAGTGGATTGAGGACGGTAACCCTTGGATCAACAGTTGAAAGTTGGATTTGGATTAGGATGCAGATGCGTATGGATTTCCTCATCGCTAACGCCTAATCCCATGAGCTCCAATCCTATCAGCACCACACAGACCCGAGCTGTGTGCAGCCACCAGACAGGAGACCTACTTCAATAAGATCAATAAATGTTATCTGAATTAACCCCAATACCTTCAAACCTGTGTCCCGAGACCACCCTTCTTCTCTCATTTTGCTTCCATAAATAAATAGCATAATCATTTAACTTAACCAACGATAAAGAGATTTATTTTAAAAATATTCTTCATTAAAGCGCGATTTGCAGAGGGATTGGGCGGTGACAGAAGGATGGGTTTGGTCAGTGCTGGATATATGATATTGGGAGATGGCTGGGTGGCTGGATTTATTGCGCAGGAGAGTGGCGGAGCTTTGGTCAGCAATATGTGGCCTGACCTGATCCCTGGATAGTGCTAGGGCACCATGCTACTGACCTCCTGCCTGCTCCTCTGGGACAGGACCAGCTGAATAATGAGCTCTGCTTTCAACATTATTAGGTTCTGCACAAGCGTTTGGCTATCTGTGGACGTAATGGTGGGCTGAGGAATGTTCGAGCAAGAAGAAAAATACATACTCTCTGAAATGAAGGCAAAATGCAATTAACCTTCTGAGTGCTATTTCCTTAATAGCAGCCAAGGCTGCCCTCGGAGTCCTGCGTTACTTCTTTTTAAATACCCCAGCATATGTTTGGCATGGCCCAGATTCACGGCGGGAAAAAACATTCATTTAATCATCACTGATATCTGAATATGATTAACAACAAATTTCTGGAATGTGAATATTTTTAATATCAGATTAATGGACTGGTTCCATTTATTTTCGTTTAGAGATACAGCATGGAAAGTTGCCCCACGACCCACCGAGTCCATGCCAACCATCCATCATGTGTTCACACTAGTTCTATGTTATCCCACTTTCCCAAGTAAATATTGAAGTGGATGGATTGATCGAAAGACACAGCAAGGAAACATACCCTTTGATCCATGTTGACCATCAGTTTCAATTTAGTTTATTGACACGTGTCAGTACAGTGAAAAAGCTTTTGTTGCGTGCTAACCAGCTAGCGGAAAGACAATACATGATTACAATCGAGCCATATACAATGTATGGATCACCATCGATCACCTGTTCACGGTAGTTCTATGTTATCCCACTTTCTCTTCTGCCCCCGACACACCAAGGGCCAATTTAGAGGCCAATTAACCTGGAAAACCCGCACGTCTTTGGGATATTAGAGGAAACTAGAGCACCTGGAGGAAACCCACGTGGTCACAGGGAGAATGTGAAAAAACTCCGCACTTACAGCACCCAAGGTCGGGATTGAACCCAGGTGTTTTATCATTAATGTTTTATTATTATTAATGTTTAGTGTTTTCTGAGTCATTCATAACTGTCACTGTATGCCATGTTGTTACTTGTGGGCGGAGCACCAGGGCAAATTCCTTGTATGTGAATACTTGGCCAATAAACTTACTTACTTACTTACTTAGGTTTCTGAAACTGTGAGGCAGCAGCTTTACCGCTGAGCCACTGAATAGAACAAAGGGGAAGATACAGAGTGCAGATTATCATTCTGTATGGAGTAGAGGTGAATCAAACAGGACCGTAGCTTATGGAAGGTCGAGCATCACTTTGGGCGATGGTACAAAATAGATGTTACTGGGCCAGATCCTCAGCCTGATGTTTCATGTTAGAGCATACCTCAGGCACTGTGAGCACAACGCTACTGATCCAACAGCACCACCACAACCCTGAACATATTTCTAACCTCTCCTTTATTGTTAAATAGAGGATGATAATGTTGGATTAAATTTTACTGGAAAAATGTGTGTTTTGATTACACGCAAAACCGTGTGTAAAAATCCAAAAGTGGTTGCTCCAATAAATAGCGGCGCGTTTATTGGAAAATGATTGAATATAATAAATAATGGAAGATTCAGGTTGCCATAGGAAGCAAAATCAATATTGTAATGCAAGTCTCAGTTGACGTTTTGAGTGAGTTTTTGATCCTTCGTTTCTTTCTGCTTTCTTCTCGTGCAAATAATTCCCTATCAATTGTCACTTTGAATTTTCGCCGTGAAGTGAAACGGCAAAAGTCAACAGCCCCGGTGAAACAAAAATATACTTGCAATGTAAAACCGGGGCTTTATGCTAGTCAGCAGGGTGGTGCCTCACAGCCCCAGGGACCTGGCTTCCATCCTGACTGTCTGTACGGAGCTTGTTCGTTCTCCCCGTGACCAGCGTGGATTTTTCTCCAAGATTTTCGGTTTCCTTCCAAAGACGTGCAGGCTTGTCGGTTAATTAGCTTGGTAAAAATGTAAAATTGTCCTCAGTGTGTGCAGTGTAGTGTTATTGTGCGGGGATCGCTGGTCGGCGTGCACTCGGTGGGCCAAATTGCCTGTTTCCATGCTGTACCTGTGAACCAAACTAAACGAAGCATATAACCTTGAGCATGGGCAGGAACTGGGGGCTATGTTGCCTCACAGTAAACATTCTTGCCTTCTTATCTTTGTGTGGAGAGATATTTAAGATTAGAAAATGGAAGGGGGGGGGGGGTCACTCGAGGGAAGCATGCGGTGCATAAAAAGAGACTCATTAGGTCGCAAAGTCTATCCTCTCTGCTGCAGCAATGGTCCACTCTCCGAAAATGGACATCCATGTCAACATAAGACCATTGAAGTAAAGAGATTATTGTATAAAGCCGTAACAGGAAATCTAATAAGAAGAAAAGCTTTGAAACTAAAATAGATCAATTCAAACAATTTTTTTTGGCTACTTAATGTAAAAAGCATGATTACTGGAATAGTCTGAATGGGTGCAATCCCAGACTATGGATACTTCCTTCTTTTGTTGATTGAAAACATCTCCATAAACCTTTAAAATCAATAGGGTGCAGTTTTAAAGGAACTAGTGCTATTCAGCAGCAGATAACAGGATTGTGCAGTAATTGAGTCACATCCCTTTTACAAATGAATTTGTTTTACTTTACACTTTCACCCATCTGATGCAAATGCCGTTGCCGGCTGCGTGTTTGTGTTCACAAATAAAAAATATACAATCAGAAATGCTTCACGAAAATTTCACTCAAACGGTGATGTCAGGTTTTACTTTCGACTTTAGGCTTTAGAGGGATAGCTTGAAAACAGGCCCTTCGGCCCACCGTGTCCGTGCTGACCCAGTGATGACCCCGGACACTCGCACTATCCTACACACTGGGGGGGGGGGAATTTACAATTTACAGAAGCCAGTTAACCTACAAACCTGCACGTCTTTGGAGTGTGGGATGAAACCGGCGTGCCTGGAGAAAACCCACCCTGTCTCATGGAGAATGTGCAAATGCCATACAGACAGCACCTGTAGTCAGAATCGAACTTGGGTCTCTGGCGCTGGAAAGCAGCAACGCTACCATTGTGCCACAGTGCTGCCTAATCATTTTATATCCTAACTTAGTCTAAATATTGGTGAGTACTTTGCAAATTCACGTGGCTATTCTTTATCTATCAGGGGACACAGTGGTACAGCTGCTACCTCATGGCACTAGAGACCAGGATTCGATCTTGAACTCGGGTGCTGTCTGCGTGAAGTTTGCACGTTCTCCCTATGCGTCTCCTCTGGGCGCTCCGGTTTCCTCCCACATCCCAAAGACATGCGGTTTTGTGAGGTTAATTGGCCTCTGTAAATTGCCCTACTGTGCAAGTAGATGAGGAAGTGGGATAACATGTGAATGGATGATCCATGGGCCTGTTTGCATGCTGTATCTCTAAGCTGAACTAAACTAAACTAAACTAAGGAAAGATATTTCTATAAAGAAAGTTCTATCTATGTTCCCAAGAGATGCTGCCTGACCAATTGAATTACTCCAGTATTTTGTTTGTTTCTTTCTTAAGCTAAAGTAAACTTGCTCTAAAAATGTGTATTGTGGTTTGATTGATGAATACTAAGCAAGTCCACATGGCAAATCCAGGAAAGGTCGGAAGAAGGGTCTTGACCCAAAACGTCACCTGTTCATGGTCATCAGAGGTGCTGCTGTATCCACCTATCACTTGCCAGGACTTGTCTTCCCCCCACCTCCCCCTCCCCCTCTCCCTCCCCTCTCCTCGTTTCCAGCTTCCTCCTGATCTGTTGACTTACTCAGGCACCTGTGTGTCCTTTTGCATTTTAACCAGCATCTGCAGTTCAATGTTTCCATGAGCTCACTATTGTCTATGGAGAAACATGAAAACATGAAACTGAGCCTCCTGCTCTCGCAGAAAGTAAACATTCTTTATAATCACATTTGAATATGCTCATAAATGATAGGGGCAGAATTAGGCCATTTGGCCCATCTAGCCTACACCGCCATTCAATCATCTCTCCTTCCTAACTCCATTCTCCTGCCTTCTTCCCATAACCTTTAACAACCGTCGGTGCTGTGGGTTTTTTATAGAATTGTGAAGGGACCCAACCCAAAACGTCACCCATCCATGTTCTCCAGAGATGCTGCCTGGCCCACTGAGTTACTCCAGCACTTTCTGTCTTTTTTTTGTAAACCAGCAACTGCAGGTCCTTGTTTCTACATTTCATTGCTCTTACATACAATCTCGTTTCAGAATCCATTTACGAAACATCTTCAGATATCATTCTAAATGAAAGTCCATTACAGCAATTTTCTTCTGCCTGTTAATCGTACCAATGTCAAAAAACCTACGTTAAAGAAGAGATTTTCTGTATCACTGCATTTTGAGGTGGCTGGTGATGGTTCTCTACAGAGAGACACAAAATGCTGGAGTAACTCAGTGGCTCAGGCAGCATCTCTGGAGAAAAGGAATAGGTGTCACTGAAGGTCTCGGCCCAAAACGACATCTATTCCTTTTCCCCAGAGATGCTGCCTGACCCATTGAGTTACTCCAACTTTTTGTGTCTCTCTTCGCTTCAAACCAGCATCCGCAGTTCCTTCCTACACATTTTGTCTGCATTTCCTTCCTACATTCTCCAGCTTAAAATCAACACAGCCATAAACTGACTGCATTGGCAGTAACGGGACCATTACAAAAAGCTTTCAGTGAACAATGGCTCTGAGCTAGCAGAGAATAAAGGAACACACTGTGTTTCTTGTCCAGTTCAACTCATTTGTGAATTATGGGCGTAGACTTGCTTCCTAATTAAAGTGGCTTAAAACGATGTACCAACTGTGCATCAGGCTTAATGAGCACAATTAGTTAATATGTTATCCCTAATAGTTTAGCGATTACACCTTTGTGGAAAAAAAAATGGACTTCCTGCAATGAGTTATTGAGAAAAGTTTATTTTCTAACAACTTTAATTTGCATTTGTGCAATTAGTCTAATTGCTTAATATATTATCATCACCAATGTTGGATCTATTGGCTGTAGCCACAGTAGATGGATAACATTTTAATACTGCATGTAAATTATTGCAAGCGCTGACTTTTCATTTTTTTTCTTTAAACAAAAAGCATGCATAAATGACAGAAGTGCTGAATAGAACGCGTTATCACTACGCTCTGAACCTTCTGCCCGGTGCAGTGAGAACATCATTGGGCTTTGCACATTATGTAAGTTGACAACTATTTTCTCGTGAAAGATCCATGTGTTTGGAACTCGGGGGAGGTTTCAAACATGGATCGCGAGCATTTGAAAGAAAATGAAGCATCAATAAAGAAACGTCTTCCTCCCATCACCAGTCCTTGCGGCTCCAAACAGTTACATTCTGTTTCCTCTGCGGGATATTATCGAAACACACGGTTCCTTCCACTTTTAACAATCCCTTCTCCTTGGTCTAGCACCATTAGCAGAAGATATTATTATTCCTCAAAGGGCACAAAAGTGCCGGAGTAACTCAGCGGGTCAGGCAGCATCTGCGGAGAAAATGGACGGGTGACGTTTCGGGCCGGGTCCCTTCTCGGTCTGAGGGAGGTTCCTGAATCGAAACGGTGCCTATCCGTGTTCTCCGGAGATGCTGCCTGACCTGCTGAGTGAGGAAGGGCCCCGACCCGAAACGTCACCTATCCGTGTTCTCCAGAGATGCTGCCTGACCTGCTGGGTTACTCCAGCCTCTTGTGCCCTATTGTTTAAACCCTCTTCTGTAGTTCTCTATATTATTATTCCTTCTAGCTGAATTACTGGAATCTATCGCTGTGGTGACAGATCAGCAGCCTAAATTGGACATGCGCAGTTTTGTTCGGTTTTAGCTGCTGACTTGTACACGGTGCGGTTTCTGATGGTGAATGTCTCAGCTCCAACCCGAACAACAGCAGAATCCACGCAACATGGGCGTGCTTCAACAGGAGGCAGACACAAATGCTGGAGAAACTCAGCGGCTGAGGCAGCATTTACGGCGCGAAGGAAACAGGCAACGTTTCGGGTCAAAACCCTTCTTCAGACTGATGATCAGAGGTCCTTCTGCTGCTGAGTTAGCTTGGACCGTACCCACCCAAAGCCTGCTACAAGTCAAGGGAAAATGCTGTCCCAACAACAATTTCTCCTCCATGGGAAATTACACGTCAAGGTGTCTTGAATTCTATGTTCTCTATGACTCTCTATGATGCTTGATGGATGGCCGGCAAGGTGGAGCAACGGTAGAGTTGCTGCCTTATAGCGCCAGAGACCCGGGTTCGATCCTGACCATGGGCGCTGCCTGTATGGAGTTTGTACGCTCTCCCCATGATTGCGTGCGTTTTCTCCGGGTGCTCTGGTTTCCTCCCACACTCCAAAGACCTACAGGTTTGTAGGTTAATTGGCTTCGGTAATTTGTAAAGTGTTCCTACAGTGGAGGATAGTGCTAGTGTAGGGGGTGAACAGGTCTACGTGGACTCAGTGGGCCGAAGAGCCTGTTTCTGCACTGTATCTCTAGTCTAATAAGTCTAAAGTCTCACCAGAGCAGTGACTGTGGGATGTGTAAATAGGTGCTAAAAGCTCTGGGTTAAGCACTGCTCATCTCAATGGGTCAATGGTTCAATGGTACTTTATCATCACATTGAGTCATGGAGTCACACAGTGTGGAAACAGGCCCTTCAGCCCATCTTGGCCACACTGGCCACCATGCCCCATCGACACTAGTCCCACTTGCCTGTGTTTTGCCCCTTATCCCTCTAAACCTATCCTATCCATGTACCATGTCTGAATGTTTCTTGAACGTTGTGATAGCACCTGCCTCAACTACCTCCTCCGGCAGCTCGTTCTATTCACCTACCACCTTTTATATTAAAAAGTTGC